>CAUZXS010003498.1:135000-205000 GCA_963585895.1 Sepioteuthis lessoniana
CTTATATTTCACTCAACCAAGACTATCCAAGGTGAGCTTCAACTACTTTCCCGAGAAATTTTCTGTTGGGTTTAAATCTACAGACTTCAATATTTTTTGTTTCAAACAAGTATTTAATGAGCTTAGAAGTGTATATGGCTGCTTTGACCAGTTGAAAAATTTTGAAAAATTTTCCTTCCAGTTAATAGGCAGAAAATTGCTCGTTTATACTTCTTTATTATACTTTTTTTTATTCCTTATTAATAAACAGATTTCCGGCTTAAAATTTTTTGTTAAAAATTATTTTTAGATTTTAATTTCTAAATTTATTTAAAAATTCATATTTTTTCAATCTTTAATATTTTAACAATCTAATAGTATTACGTTAATTTTAGTTGTATTTTGATTTCAATTTAATCAAAGTTTAAGTCATCAGATGATATTGGATTATATATATATATATATATATATATATATATATATATATATATATATATATATATATTGTAATTCCTTAAATACCTTACTTATGATAAAATGTATTCCCTGATGTTTAACGGTTTAAAAAATTCTATTTTCTGGCCGAATCTCTATCTGATGTCTCAGTTACTTTATGTAGCTGGTGAAAAATTTATAATGGATTTTATATTTTGGTTTTTCTTGATATCAAAAGACAACAACTTATATTTCACCCAATCACCCAGAAAAAGGACGTAAAGTGGTCAAAATAAGTGAAAGACACCCTATAAAATTGTTTATACTTTTCCTTTTACAGCACAAAATTTGTGTATGGTACCTAGACCCGATGGGTGTTAATATACATATTCGATTTTTCAACAGCTTTCTCAAAAAAATGCTACTACGAAAAATGAAAGATTTTAAAGTTTCTCTATTTTCAAATTGACGTTTATTTTTGTATACTCTTCTTGATAAAATTCCCCACCAATTTTCTATTGGGTTTAAATCTGGAGACTTAGTGGGTCAGTTCAAAACTTCAATATTTTTTGTTTTAAACCAGTCGTTCGTGAGCTTAGAAGTGTGTATGGCTGTGTTGTCCTGTTGAAAAATAGACTCATAAATGGGAAGACTTTTTCCCTAACACATTGATATATCGAGCAGAGTTTTGTTTCCCTTCCATCACTCCTAGATCAGCCTTTCCAGACACAGAAAAAGCTCCCCAAACCATAACAGATCCTCCCCCAAATGGTCTTTTTGAAAACAACTGCTTCTTATTTCTTTAATCATGCCAATAACACTTGGAGCAGTCGGGTCCATCCAAATTAAACTTTGTCTCTTCAGAAAACACAACGGTTTCCCATTTCTCCATTTTCAATGTTACTTTTTCTTTACACAATCTACGCACATCTTCTTGTGTTTAGCAGTTAAAGCAGGGGCTGTCTTCCTGTTTCGATATACGAGATCTAGCGATTCACGGAGAAATTGACGAATTATTCTTCTTGGAGTGATGGGTAAATTCTGAGATTTTTGCAGATCTCGTTGAGCTTTATTGTCCTTGAGAAGCTTCTCGAAAAAAAAACCGACGTTTGGCCGTATTCGTAATTTTAGGATGATGACCTGAACGCTTTCTGGTGCAATATGATTCAGGGTCCTTTAGATAAGTTCTTACAACTGTTCGGGACCTCGACAGTTCTCTTGAAACGAAACTTATAGTTTTTTCCTTCCAGTTTATAGGCAGAACTTTTCTCGGTTTCATTTTCATTAAGGGGGAGTTCCTAGACATTTTGCAGTAACTGTATTTAATAAGGAAATGTTTAAATAGGATTCAAATAGCTTAAAATCATGATAAGACTCTCTTTTTAATTTGTGCCTGCACTTATTCTTCCTTTGGAATTCTGAAGTAAACCAGATATGCAATTTTTCAAAACTGTTTTATAATAATTTCCACCCTCGAAAACGTATTTTTCTTAATAACACTTTTTTGGTGGAAAGCTATTATAAAATCATATCTGTATACTAATACCCATCGGATCCAGGTACCACATAGAAATTTTCAGAGGAATTTGTGCAGTAATAAAAAAAATATTAAGAATTTAATGGGGGGATCTTATACTTATTTCCACCACTGGTTGTATTTTATGTATGGTATATATATATATATATATATATAAAAGGAAATGTTTATTACTAACCGATAATCTCCAGTTTTATACCACTAATTGGTTTAAAATTTTCTGAGAGTATCTTATTCGAATTCAGGAGTGTTTTATATACTTATTATCCAAAAATATTACAATGATTAAAAAAATGTTTTTAATAAGTCGTTTTTCTCCGAGAAAAGACGAACATGAATTGTGAAGGTAGACATTACTTCCGTTTTCCAAGAATTTTACACGTGATTTTTTTCTGCGTTCATCACTTTTCTTTCTTTTTTGTTTAACTTAAACAGACACTAAACTTTAAACCATATTTCGTTGGTTCAGTAGTAGGTAAACTTCTTTTTATTCTAAAAACTTATTCTCAAAATTTTTCTTCATTATTGATATCCCATTTATTTTGTTTTTTAATAAAGATTTTATGGTGCGCCAATTATCATGTTGCGAAATATCAACCAGCCCAAGCTTTGTAATGGCACTCGTCTTTCAGTAAAAAAATTAATGACCAACATCATAGAAGCAAAAATTTTGACAGGGCCTTTCAAAGGTGAAGATGTCTTCATACCGCGAATTCCTATGATTCCAACAGATATGTCATTTCAATTTAAGAGATTGCAATTCCCTATTCGATTAGCATCTGCAATCACGATCAACAAAGCACAGGGACAATCCTTAGAATTGTGTGGCTTATATTTACACACTGATTGCTTCTCGCATGAGCAATCATATGTTGCCTGTTCCAGAGTCGGCAATCCATACAATCTCTTTATCTACACGGAAACTGGAACTACCAAGAATATTGTGTATCCACAAGTATTGGAAAATTAAACATATTAGAAACATGCATTTTCTTTTTTTCCCCATTTAAACAAACTGAGCCACAGCAACGCGTGGCCGGGTACAGCTAGTATATATATATATATATATATATAGTGGGGTGAAATAAATATTCGTACATATGAAATTTTAAATTTTTTATCTTTCAAACATAGCCTGAACAAAATTCTTATATACATTAACTGTATAAGGATATATTTTGCTAATAAGTGTATATAAACTTAGGTTACAATTAAGTTTGCAGAAATTAATGCCATTTATTCATTTTCATGTGTGAAAATGTAATTGTACAGTTCAAAAAATAATGAATTATCTTCATTTGATACTTTGTAGAAAACCCTTTATTCAGCCACTAATCTCTTCCGGTAGTTTTCAGTTAATTTCTTGCAATAATCAGTAGGTATTTTGTAGCATTCTTCCTGGCATATTGTCTTCAGATTATTCATGTTTGCTGATGCTCTTTTACTGATTTGAATTTTCAAAAATCGCCACTAGTTCCCAATAGGATTCAAATTAACAAAGCCATTGCAAAACATTAACATTATTTCTTTGTAGATTTAACTGTATGCTTGGGATCATTATCCTGCTGGAAAATGCAATTAGAAGGTAGCTCAAGACTCTCAACAGAAGACAAATTTTCGAGCAAGATCTCTTTATACTTTTGGGCATTCATTTTATCTTCTATTGCTGATATTTTGCCCACACCTTTCACTGAAAAACATCCCCCCAAATCATTATTCTGCCACTGCCAAATTTGACTGTTGGTACCGTGTTCTTTGGCGAATAGACTTCGCCATCTTTCCTCCACACATGATTTCGATAATTATGACCAAACAACTCAATTTTAGTTTCATCTGTCCATAATACTCTTTCCCAAAACGAATTTTCCTTTCCTAATGCTGTCTTATGAATTTCAACCTTGCATTTCTATGTCGTTTCAATGGGAGAGGAGTTTTCTTTGGTCTCCTTGACTTTAGACCATTCATTACTTAATGTTTGTTTGGTTACACTACATCCTGATGAATGCAAATCTTCCTGCGACTCTTTACACGTAATCATTGGATTTTGGTTTATCAGTCTCTTTTACAGGCCTTTGGGGACTGTTGCAAAGGTTCCAACAATAATTAGTATTACAGTCTATTTTATGTTCCTCAATTTTTTTAGGTCTCTGGCAAGATCTAAGCCTTTGTCCATCTTTTTGCTTGCTTGCTTTCATTTTTACAATCTTATAATTTTGTTCTTATTCAATTTTGTTTATCTTATCTTTTTCATTTACCTTTTTATAAGTTTTCTCTCTCTCACACACTCTCTTTCTCTCTCTCTCTCTCTATATATATATATATATATGAGGTGCATACGATAAGTTTCCAGACTTTTTTGTATGGGCATTTTTATTCATATGAAACTCTAGTCCCCTTCAAAGTATTCTCCTCCGACAGCAATGCTCTTATTGTACCGTTCCAATAACTTCTGGAAGGCCCCACGGAAGTCCTCTTGTGTGAGCGTGTCAATGACCTTCGTCACTGCCTCTTTTATCTCCTCAATTGTCTCATAACGACAGCCTCTGAGCTTAGGGAATAACCAAAAGTCGCAAAGAGCAAGGTCTGGACTAATGGGAGGGTGAGGAACTGTTTTGATGCCCATCTTGGTCAAATAGTTTGTGACAAGGATAGAGTTGTGGACTGGTGCATTGTCCAGGTGGAAATGCCACTGACCCGATTTGAAGAGTGCTGGCCTCTTCCCTAGGAATCTCTTCCTGTATGGAATGCTTCAGACTGCTTTTCGACCATCTTGAATGAATCAAGCATCAGTTTTTGAGTGGCATAAGAGATTCAAGGAAGGCAGGGTGTCTGTGAGGGATGATGAGAGTTGTGGGAGGAGTAAGGAAGTCAGAACACCAGAGTTAATTGGCCAAAGGGTTAGGGTTGGGGTTACTATATTGAGGTTTTAAGGGAGTTCAGGAAGAGATTCCTAGGGAAGAGGCCGGCACTCTTGAAATCGGGTCAGTGGCATTTCCACCAAGGCAATTCACCAGGGTTTGAATTGTTTTGTTGTTTAATGACATATAAACCTTCTTGGGTTATCTAATGCCAAATTCATCCGAATAATAGCTAATTCAATTTCTGAAAAATATGCAAGACGCATAAAGTGATAAGTGTTGGAATTCTATCGTAAGGCTCAGTAGCAATAAGTCAGTGCTCACATGTGTTACCATGAATTACGAATTGAAGTGAGATTATATGGACATTGGCACGTTCCACTATTCGAAAGTGGCCAAGTCCATTCCCTGGACAGTGATTAGTTGCTGGCCAGTGAGTGGACATATTAGTGTATATATACACCGGCATTTTACGGGTTCGCTATTGAATTACCGCACGTTCTACTTTTTGTCTCCCAGCCGGATACTAGCTGCGGCCGCTGAGCCGGTGTGTGTTGTTATTCTTGTTTATCCTGCATATTAGAGCAGTGACTTCTACACACACACACACACCCCTGCCATGAGTAGGCCGTGTTGTATGAGAGCTGTATCCTTCTTTTAGGCCTGGTCTGTTGTGTGGTAATAACCTGGATAGAGCTCGAGGAATTCTCGACGATCGAAGGCGTGGGTATATATATGTGGTTTGTTTGTGGAGTTCAATTGCTGTGTGTGTGTCATTACCGGGAGATAGGGATGCAAGAGTGGAGCATTGCTTTAGAGTGTTATTGGTCCATATATTTCACTGGGTATTGGGTTAGTGCAGGCTTGAGTTTGCATTTTCTGAGGAAACGGCGGTTCCTTAGTGTGATCCTTCTTGATCCATCAACCCTGATTCGGTATTGTCGACCTGGTAGGGCAGTGATGATTTTTCCGGTTGTGTTCCATCTGTGATTGAGTGGACTTTGGATTGCTACGGTGTCACCAGCTTGTAACGATGGAAGGTTGTGGGTATATTTGTTATACCTTTCTACTATTTTGCATTGCGGTGGTGGAGGATTTCCTCGTGGTATTGTGCTGCCACTACCCATTTGGGGTGTAGCTTGTAGAGGATTGGCTGTGCAGGAATGGAATTCCGGAGTCGGCGGTGGAGTAGGAGTTGCGCTGGTGATAGGTCAATACTTTGGATTGGGGTGTTCCGGTACTGCAAGATAGCCTGGGCAACATTGTCCAAGGAGCCCTGGGAGCCTGTGTTTCCATTCACTATCCTCTTTGCAGTTTTCACCGCGAGCTCTGCCCGGCCATTGGATTGGGGATATGCGACGGAGGATCGTCTGTACTTAACACACCACGTCCTAAGGAATTCTTGGAACGCGCTGGAGGTGAAAGGTGCGCCGCAAACTGAATTCCTCTGGGGCACCATATGTCTGGAACAGTTGTCGACAAATGGACATCAATTTGGTTGTAGTGGCGAGACCTGGTTCTAGGCGGTATAAGATGAGCCAGTCACTTAGCCTATCTGCACAGGCAAGGTACGTATGGTCCTCAGTATGGAAGAGATTCATGACAATCTGCTGGAATGGCCAATCAGGAGATCGCGTCAAGAGGATAGGCTACCGTGGTTGACTAGGGGCGATGTTTGAGCATACCATACAATTTACCCTAATATTACGTATTGAAGAGTCCATCCCAGGCCAGTACACCGATTCATTGGCACGTGCTTTTATGCCGATTACTCCTTGGTTTACAGTTTGTAGGCAGTGTAGGACTTTTCTCCGTTGCGTCTTGGGGATAACAATCCTTCGATCCAACAATCCCAGGCCATTGTCAGTGCTGAGGCGATGCCTCACTTCCCACTACTCATGGACCTCGGGTGCAGTAAGATTACGTGTCCTTAGGAAGCCTTGTTATATCACACTTATTAATTTGTCATATTGTGGATCGTCACGACCTGGGGCACGAATTAGGTCTGGTGATATCATGGCTATATTATTGCTGTCTGCAAATGTTGCTATCAAGGCTGTTGACTTTATTTCATCGCTTATATTGTTGGACTCCTGTATATCTGACTGGGATGGGCTTGGTGGAAACACATTGAGGAGGGCCTGCACCATAGTCACTGGGCAGCGAGAAACTGCGTCAGAGCCTCTGTGCCATTTCCCGGGCAGTGCCGGATGGTAAATCGATATCGCAGGGTCTTTTCCTTTCGTCGAAACAGCCGGGGATTTTGGATCTTGCTGAGATCTCGATCACCAAATAACCCCTTGAGTTGTTCATGGTCTGTGACCACTATGATGTTTGGGCAACCCATGATGAACATACGGCATTTCTCTTAAGCCCATACTATCGCTGTTGCCTCACCTTCTATTGGTGTATATCTGTGCTCAGCATCTGTACAAAATCTGCTGCCGGCAAACATCAGGCACCAACCTTCAGGACAGCAGATCGGGGCCTTTTCAATAGTGCATTGGCAATGCTTTTACAGAAGTAGGAAGCCCATCACTCCTTTGCTCCAATCTGGAGCAAGGCAAGTTACTCGGTCTTTATCAAACGTTGCCACACCTTTCTGGACAAGGTCAATTATAACTCGCTTGGAGTCTTTAAATGCGTCCTCAAGACTTTGGTTCCAAGCGAATTTGGAGTTCCGTTTGACAAGGTCCCTAAAGGGCAGCATGACTGGACCCAATGAGTATGCCCAAGTTACCTGGTTGATGAGCCCAAACCATGATCTGGCGTCTGTAATTGTCTTTGGGACTGGAAAATCGAGTATCGTTTGCATCATGGACTCAGAAGGAGTCACCCCGGAAGGAGTTATATGGAGGCCTCTGTACTCTACCACATCCTGACAGAACTGGAATTTGTCAGTGTTAAGCACAATTCCGTTCCTTGCACATTGGACCAGGAAATCAAAAGTATGATAAAAGGCTCCCACAATAACTAGAATCATATAGCAGGGTATCATCTACACTCTTCACCTTGCGTTGGATATCTTTGATTATTTCGTCGTATCTGCGGGTGTAGGCGTCTCCAGATGCAAGATTACCTTGAGGCATCCTAAGATACATAAATCTTCCCCACTCTTTTATGAAGGTGGTCAATGGTTGGGATTCCTTGTCTAGGGGGATGGAGTGGTAACCGTCGAAAGTATGTAGGACTGTTTTTTTGTTCTAGGTGGGACTTGCAGTGCCACCTCTTTCTACGTCCTTCCAAGGGGCTTGTATCACTGGTTCCTTGAAGTGGAAAGGCACAGGAATTGGGTTATGCCTGGCTTTAGGGACTGCTCCCTCTTTGAGGTGAATATGGGCGACCGGGCCGGACATGGGTGGGAATACACTGTCTTTATTGAATTCCGTCTTGGCAAAATTTTCCAGGAGCCAACTCTTAAGTTTGCCTATGTTTTCTTCTGTTGCGGGAAAAGGAAGGTTTTGTGGTCGATTTGGCTATTGATCCTCACACTTGTTAGGTTTGGGGCCTGCCTCTTTATGTTCGTCTGATAAGAGGGTTGGAAAATTTTTATGCAGTATTCCCACATCAATGCAGGTAGCTCTGCTAAAGTAAAGTCGCTGGATGTCCTTGCATATGTAGAGGGATTGTTTGGTTTTCTTTCCTCTATTCACGAAATCAACAGGCAGCCAACTCTAACACATGAGAGTGAAACCTCCAACTGTCCGAATGATATTCTTTCATGGAACAAGGTTATCATTTGAGAGACTCGTAGTAAATAAGTGTTTTGGTCCCCCAATGCAAATGGCGGCACCACTGTCGCGGAAAACCTTTAGTGTAGAACTACGATTACTAGGGATATTCGCAGCCCGTCTGGGATCCGGTTTTGGTGAGAACGGGATTACGGATGCATTTATTTCCGTCACCTGGTCACCGTCTGTAGACACGAATTCTCCCATTGCCGTGATTCCCAACTCTTTTAGCATGGCCCAATCCATCATTTGAAGGTTCTCTTTCGTCAGCTTTTCCCTTGCAAACGTTGCGGCATAGTTCTTGGCTGAATCGTCAGAGATGTCCGTATCCTGTCTGCAGTGCCATGTTGGAATTCTGTCGTAAGGCTCAGTAGCAATGAGTCAGTGCTCACATGGGTAACCATCAATTACGAGTTGAAGTGAGATTATATGGACATTAGGACGTTCCGCTATTCGAAAGTGGCCAAGTCTATTCCCTGGACAGAGATTAGTTGCTGGCCTAGTGAGTGGGCATATTAGTGTATATATACACCGGCTTGCTTCAGTAATGTTTCAGGTGGTACGGGTTTGGTAATGAAATATCACCGGTTCTACTTTTTGTCTGCCAGCTGGATGCTAGCTGAGACTAAGTGTTGTTATTCTTGTTTATTCTGCACGTTAGAGAAGTGACTTCTACAATAAAGTATCGGTTCTTTGTTGGGTTATGATTATCTTGCTCTGCTTGTCACTGCTTGAGACTATGTAAACTCAGAGAGTGGCATAAGAGTCATTGAAGCGCATGTCCCTATATATATATACATATATATTCTTTCCCCAAGCCTTCCTTTTACTTTTCCTTGGGTTTCCTACCTCTTACTTTTCTTCCAACACTCCTTTTCTTCTCCTCTTCATTCGCTTTCCCAATTTTTTTCGCGTCAGATATTCCAAAGGAAAGCCAGAATGAACAGAAACAACAGAAGAAAAGTGTCAGACGAAGTTTATGGAGACTGATTAAAAAGAAGGAATAAAACTGAAGGAAATATGAATGTGAATTAAGAAAAATGAAAAGAAAGAAATTTAAAAGTCAGAAATTAGTATTTACTATAGTAAAATGTAAACTACTACATATTGGATCCAAAGACATTAAAGTTGAATATGAATCAAGCAACAGGGAAATCTAAAAAGTAAACGAGGAATGCGATCTTGAGGTTGGCTTTGATAATATATTTGACAATCATATTTTGTCTACAGTTTCGAAGGCAAATGGAATGATTGGCTGGGGATTAGAAATTCTATTTCGCGGGAGGCAAATATTGTTTTAAAAATATATAAAACCCTTATAAGACCTTATATAGAATATTGTACTCAAACTTGGGTTGCAGTGTCTCGACATGGAAATTGGAGTATAGTACTGAAATAGACGAGTAAAATGTCACAGTTACTGGAAGAGATTGAAGATGATCTAATTGAAAACTTCCAAAATAATCGATGGAATTTCTAATTATGGTAGATGGTTTCACTTAGAAGTACTCCTCAACCAAACACCAATATCTGTTTGGCCATGTGTCCTGCTGGACAATTCAGAGTGAATTTTTGGGACTTATAAACTTAATGTCTACATCAACTCATGAGATTCTAAGTGAAATAATCTTGAGATTGCATGTTCAATCCCAAGAACATGTAAATAAAAACGGAATGCTTACTATAGCTTAACACTTGTACCCGGTCAGGGTTAACGGAATTAGAACAATCTAACCACGTGAATTAAATGAAGAGTTCGGTTCGAAGATCTATGTGGTTTCCAGAGTTTGACAAGAAACACCTAAAGAAGACCGAAGGACGCATCGGCCGGCCGAAACGTTGAGTTTAACAATGAAGATAAAGACAACAATCTGGATAATCTAAGTGATAAAAATTATCTGGCTACTATTTAGTGATTAACTGCACTTTCATTCTTCTCACAAATATCTTTGGTTGCTTTCACTGGGTTATGGCCCTGATCAAACTCATAAAGCATAAGTTCCTAAATTAGACTACACTGCACCTTCATCATTTGTCGGAAGCAACTTTCCGTAACAGTTCTTTGAGGATAGAGGTACAAGTAAGGAAAAGGAAATTAATCACTCGAATATTTTGTCTGTCTTTCATTTGGTAGAGCTGGTTTCTTATGCTTCTGAATACCTTGGAATTTATTAGTCCGATGAGTTCTTTTTACTATGCTTTTTTTCTCTCTTTCTTTTAACTCTCTTCAAACTATTGGTTCTCTTTTTATACATCCTTAGAAATCTAAGATGTTGACGATGTTAGATTTTGTTTTCTCTAATTCTTTTAGTTAATTCCTATCCCAAAGGAATTAGGCGGTGGGCCTGTTAACCGTGGAATTTTTGAATCATGGTCAATTAGTCCGACAAAGACCTCTTTTTAGAATTTATGAAATGTGTGTTTTTTAGTTTATTCATTTCATCTTTTTTTTTTTACAGATAGGACATTTTTCGAAAAAGTTTTTTTTTATGTTTTTTAGTTAAAACTATTTTACTTAAAATCATAACAGAAGAAAGTAAAAAAAGAATTACACGTGAGGAAATTCAATAAAAATTAAAAAGAAAAGGAAAAAAACTGTCATTCTCTTCTTGGTTGGGCCGAGAATTTTTCTAATACCTCTTGTACTTTAGCATTTCTTCGGTTAGACTGGCCCTTCCAGTGATATATACGTAAATATCAAAGAAAGAATAACTAGTGCCTGTGGAAAATATGCAAACTATTTCCAAATGAGGCAGATCCCATGTCCTTGGTTATGTACTTTTAAGTCAAGGATTATTCCGCCGTTAAAAAAAGGAGAAGGAAATTCTCTACGCCAGTAGGATCGGAACAACAAAAAAACTAATATGGTTATTTAAGAATTTATTATTGATTTTCTGTCAAAAAGCACGGCGCAGGGGTGATGAATATTGGGGACAAGATATTGATCGCTTATTTTGTTAGGGTCATTATGACATTGCGGATGTACAGCCTAATGACGCTCAGAAAAAACAAATACGTATGGGCAGATATAACAGCAGACCAAAAGACGGGATATTGCAGAACCTATTGTCTAATCATGAGACTTTCGTCATTTGTTGAAAACAGAGATCAAATTTTAGATGAGCAAAATTTAGGGATTTTAGAAATACATTGGTTAATCTTTAAATAAATATTTGGCTTTAGCCAGGAAGCAAATATTGTTTTAAAAGTAGACTGTTTTTCACGGGTATTGTTGATAAAAGTTGGGATGAAAAATGCTGATTTTCAAGACAAGCAGGCCTTTCACTTACAGATGATTGGCACTAAATAATCTTCTTATCTAAATTACTTCCCTAAAGCCATGAGGCAATGTTCAATGATGTCTGTGGTAATGATGATAATATTCCTAGTTTGTTGTGCTTTTCGGAAATTCGTTTTTAATCTTGTAGGGTAAATGTCTGAAGAAGTGAAAGTGAAAATAAAAACATTTTTACTATCTTTTATGAGACATACCATGAATAAAAATAAATCACGGAAGTAAAGAATACTCCATCTGACATACATATTATTCAGGAATCATCACTTTGTATCGGTCTACCCATTTCTCCATTATCACTATCATCAAGGCGTACCGATTATTCGTGTTCTTTTGACTCTCTCCTTTTGACTCTCTCTCTCTCTCTCTCTCTCTCTCTCTCTCTCTCTCTCTCTCTCTCTCTATCTTACTCACTTTCCATCCGTCCCTATGGGCTATCACTCTTGGTAGTCCTCCACATGATATCCAGTGCCCGTGGTGTAATTGTTATCGTTGTAGGAAATGAACACGGCGACACGAGTTCAAATCCTGGACGAAACTGATTGCATTTCACATAGCACTAATACCCTTGGGAAAGGTATGAATCCAATGATTCTCCCTCCAGCTATGGGTAAATAGTAGGATAGACTAGGTTCTTCAGCCTTGGTTAGGCAACTAGTCTAGGAGAAGGAAAACTCTGAATTCAAACCTGTTAAACTTCGCTTAAAAATTGACCTTGTGTCATATCCTGCCCGAGCGGAGGGGTTGGGTAAATAGGATATCCAGTGTCCGCACAGAACTAATGAATTAAGTTTTCACTAGTCGACCAACACTGGTGTGTCCATATGTAGGTGTCATCTGGAAAATGTCACAAATGAGTTTGTCCTTACTTCTCCAGAAGTGCCCAGCATGTCTTAACCGTCTTACTTGGTTGATTTGTGGGATGAGAAGTTATCGGCTGTACAGCAGCTGTTTTGTTAGGTACTGCTTCAGGATTTGTTCAAAACAGCACATAGTATTCATGTGTAGTTCCCATCTAACTTTTTCTCCAGGCGTTTTGTAAAAGTTTAAAAGTGTAACCTTACATTGCCACTGACACGGTTCATATAATCTGACTCGGAGTTGAATATTCATAAACATCAGTGAGCCCAGTCGGAACTGTCGAACACACAGACTACATCTCTTCAGAGGGGTAAGAAACCGAGTGTCCTCGATCTGATGGCGCGGTTCCAACCCTGCAGCTTTGGGGAATATGGAGTACACCTTCATTACTATTGCTCCCAGGTCCACCCTAACCTGAAGTGGTAGCACATGATAAGGTCCTATCTATGGGTCAAAGAGAACTGTTTCACTATTTAAACTGTGTGAAAACAAATGACTTACGTCAAATCGAATAGTTAGAAATAGAACTATTTGACCATTCAAATGTATGTAAGCAAATGACTAAATGCTTGATTGAATTATTAGTGATACATAGCAATACTTGAAATTCTTTAACCGTGTGCCCAAATTGAATTGTTAATGTTACATAGCGATGATTGAAACTATTTAAATGAACGCAAACAAATGATTAATAATAAATAGAACTATTCGTGTTAGAATAGATGGAACCATTTAACTGTGTGCAAACAATAGTAATACGTGTGTGCAAACAAATATCTCCGATCCATTTGAAAACAAGATTACCTACAAACTATTGACTTAAAAATCATATGTATAACCATTTCACAATATGCAAACAAATGAGTTCTGGTTCGTTTAAAACTGTTATCTATAAACTATGCGTTCACAAATCATATATATGCATAAAGAGGATTTGGCATTAATTAACCAACAATGGTTGATATGCCATAAAACCCAACCAAACCAATTAACATCAGCTTTTATGTCGTAACCATCAAGAGACTCGAATGAATCGAAATTCTCTTTTCAGTAAAATCATAAATAACTTGTTGATTCTTAGTGTACTCCCACAAATCATTCTACCATGGACTGAATTATATATGGGAATTGAAAAGTTCTCGACCCGACTAAGAAAGAAATGACTAACAGACAAACATACATGATAATTCGTAACTTAACATTTTTTCTCAGTTCATTCTATTTTATTTTATTTTGCCTTTAACAAAAAAACTCAATGGAAACAAAAAAAAGTACATATCATTTCATTCCTTTCTTAGTTGGGCCAATATCTTTTCAGAACCTCTTGTATTTTTGTCCAAACAGAAATTATGGATAATAAACTCTTTTGACGAATTTTTTTTTGTTTTCTTTTTATATAGCATTATTTTATATACCAATATTAGTACTTTTAAGCGAGCAAAAATTGTTAAGTATTTTCCTTTATGGTAAGCTGTGACATTTAGAATTTCTTATTGTCAGTCTTTTATTATTTCATTTTTGTTTTTATAGCCTCATCCGCAAAGATTTTTTTAATACCCTGCTGACAATGATTCATATCAAGAAGATCCCTGTTCAAACTTTATTTGCATTCAGTATTTATCCATTAGCTCATGATGGATCTTCCTGACGTTTCTTTACATTTCTCTTTTTAAAAGATTTTATTCGTAAAAGTAATGAACAACATTAGAAATGAGCAGAACCTTCGACTTTATGAACATTCCCAAATGAACTTTCGACTTCACGAATATTGCTGAATGAACCTTCAATTTTATGAATATTCCCAAATGAGCCTTTGACTTTAGGAGTACCCACGCAAAATAAGAAATAATAGATTATATTCATCTCTTTTTTAAGGTCATACAGACGAAACTTCTGACAAGTGCACTGATTATTATTGAGTCTTTTTAGAGACAATGGAGCATTCTTTTCTGTGTCACGAACCGATATATTTTCTTGTTTAAGGATAATTTGATGCTAAATGAATTCAGAATTATCAGATTCCCTTGAAGAAAAGCGTTATTCCATATACTTTTCTCTTTTCTCCTTTTTGTGCTTTATGGCATAAATGTGGGTTATTCATTCAATGTCAAATCCTGTTATATATATATATATATATATATATATATATATATATATATATATATATATATGTTGGATAACTGTGGGTGAGGGTGACCCGAAGCCTTCTTTTTGAATAGCTACAACACCGAGGTGTGGGAAGGGTGCTAGTCCTTTCTTTGGATTGCTCCACTTATTCTTGATCTGTATCTTATAATGTGGAGTATTTAGCAAGAAGGCATCAAGTACTATTTTTTTGAGTCTTTGGTATGACTCTACCTGGGATTGAGCCCCGGTCTCCCAGACCATTAGTGAACACACACACACACACACACACACATACTCTCTCTCTCTCTCTCTATATATATATATATATATATATATATGTATATATGTATATATATAAATATATATATTTGTAAGCGAATAGTTTGTAACATTATTTTAAAACGAACTAAAACTCATCTGTTTGCACACAGTTAAAAGGTTTCAAGTAATCCTATATAACACTATCAATCATTTGTTTGGGGATAGTTAAATGGTTTTAAATATCGTTATTTAACATTAGTAATTTCGTTTATAAGTATTCCAATCGAAACGTTCTCTTTTAAAATTATGTTTTGGGCTGTAGCGAAGGGTTATATGAGTTCGCCACTTCTGTATTTTCTACCACTCTTTTTTACTTTCTTTTTTGTTGTTTCCTACGATTCTTTTTTTTTTTTTTTCTTTTTTTTTTTTGTATTTTCATCGATATTAACTCCTCTAAAGTCAGTTTTGAATCTGATCTTTGAATGATAAGCCTTCTCTTTTTACTTTTTACAATAAGAACAATTAACAATAAATCCAAACTGGATTTTCAGCGTGGACATTATAAGTAAGTAAAGTTGGCGACCATAGTCGAGGGTAACCCGAAGGCTCCCTTTTCGATAGCCTACTACACCAATGTGTAGGGAATGGCGCTACTCCTTTCCTTGGATTGCTCCACTTTACCCTTGATCCGTACCTTATAATGCTGAGTGTTAAGCAAGGAGCCATCAAGTACCATTTTTTGAGTCTTTGGTATGACTCGACCTGGGATCGAACCCAGGTCTCCCGGGCCATTGGCGAACACTCTAACCACTAGTGGACATTATAAACACCTTACTATTTAAATTGAATTTATATGGGATAGAGATTATCTTTTGGGGAATTGACTTGGACACACGTGTTCCAATTAACAAAAATTGTCAGTGTCTCCAACTGTTAGTTGCTGAAAGGAGTATAGAATATTATTGTCTATCCTTTATGGCAAATCAAGTTGATAGCCAGCGCCGTAAAGCGTTAAAGCTTAATCATAATCCGTCTTTATAATAGTTGATCGGTCAGTTTGATTTGACTATCTCTCTAAATATACATAAACGGAAAACCCGAATTATTTTAGGTTGAGGATTTTATAACTTTGCGGACCCATTCTGATAAAGACGCATTATACATCATGAATGTTAATAATTGATACGAACTAAATAGTATAAACATTAACATTGTCGTAACCAAACAAAAGGTAACAGAATGAAAAATAACCAAAACGGGGGTTGGAAATGAAATGGAAATCTTTACAACATTAAACAAATGCAATACTCGCCAACAACGTGAAGAATATGCCCACTGATAGTGGTGACTACTTAATCAATAAAAATACCCACTTCACAATAGTGTCCAACATATCTATTGGGAATGGAACATACCCATTACTGTTCACTAGTAGGGTATATAACAAACTTATATAGATAAATGGATAGAGATGGTATGGATTTTTTCTTTTTATATAAAAATTTATCTCAGCCAGGTGCCTTTTCTTGCAATTGTAACAGGATATTCAGTGATTTTGATTTCACATCAACTGTTATATTATGTTGTATTTAAAAAGAATTGAGAGAACACCAGTTCAAGAGTGAGTTAAGCATATTGAAGTCAGTCAAGATGTATTAAAAACCGCGACCAAGAATAGTGCACACTGGGGTTAAACAAGAAAGGGGGGGAACGTTAGTGTCGTCCAAGCAGGAGCAGGTCGGAAGGTTACTAATAGTATAATGGAATATCCTCCCTTTCATAGATGAGGGGTGTCTTACTTTGAGGAGTTACATTGTTTAGCTAAAACTGTTATCAATTTGCATAGTCCTTGGGGTATGCTGGCCGTCGTATCCCTCTGCCGGTGCATGTGTGGGTCCAGACAGAGGACTCACATTGGGTAGATTTCCTAGCATCAGTTGCTTAGAGTTGGGTACATGCGTCGAGTGTCTAGTTGGAAGCGGTAGGGGGTGGTTGAATAGTTGGTGTGTATTCCGACGTCGTCAGTGCTTTTTTAGCTGACGAGTAGGTGTACATTTTGTCGTTTGTGTTTTCTCCGAGGATCTTCGCTGGTGACTACTGTTGCGTCGATAGCTCCTGCAAGTTGTCTCAGCCATTTAGGAACGTTCATCTGGGTGTTGGTTCCCAATGCCCTTTTTCCATACTCGGTCACTTTTCTTGTATGGACGCATTCTGACAACATCGCCTTCGGTCAACGCCGATAAGTTGCGTATATGACGATTGTAGTACCCTGCCTGCATGCACTATTTACGCTCAAGGAGTATTTTGTCTTTTTCACCATGGTTTGCGGACCTGGGTTTTAGTAGGTTGCTACTTATTGACAGAAGTGATTGTGTGCGGCGATTCAGCAAGCGCTGAGAGGAGCCGCTTCCTATAGGTTGGATAAGGGTATTTCTGAAATCTGGTAGTGCCAGGAACTGGTCTGTGCCGGTGCTTTTGCTCTTTTGCATGAGACATTTTGCACTTTCCGCTTTCCCGTTAGCTTGCTGATATACCGGGCTTACCATGAAATGTTCAAAGTTCCATCTCTCCGAGAAGTGTCTAAAAGCTGATGAAGTGAATTAGGGTCTAGCCTCATTTGACAAGGAATCCTATATCAAGCAAAGTGTGCCTTCTGCTTGCGGATGATGGTGGAGATTGTTGTGTCTTCTCGTCGATCTACTTTCCAAAAGTTTGAGAAATAATCAACAGTTATGAGGTATTCAGTAATTTCACTCTCAAAGAAGCAAATCGAAACCAGCTTTACCATAGCCGATTCGGTATATCATGTGGCCTTAGGGTTTCTTTCGGTTGTTCTGTCATAAAATTGCGACAGGTTTCACGAGTGAAGATATTTTCACGTATCTCTGATGACATGCCTGGCCAGAAAATACATTCTCTTGTGCGTCGTAGGCATCCATCTATGTTTATGTGCGTGAATTGCGCGCTCGATGTCCCTCCATAGTCTATGCGAAATGAATACTCTTGAAAATAAGACCATCTTAAACAGACATCTCATCACGAGGGTGGAAGTATAGATGTAGTACAGCGGAAAGATTCATTTTCTCGGTTGAAAAACCCTGTTCTATGGTTTTCCTGAGTTGGTGGCATACTTCGTCTTGCTTGTTGCTGTCCGGATCTGAGTCAGTCTTTCATCCCGGATAGGAAGGAAGCTATGTTCACGAAATCGAATTGGGTTTAATAGTTATTCTCGGACGACATGTATGACCGCGAATGCATGTCAGTGATATACATGTGATTTCCTTTGAGGTTGTGGGGATTTAGGAATTAACAGTAAAACTCCCAACCGGATATTGACTCGTCGGCTGCCAGATACAAAATGTATAAACGCGTCGCCACGCATAAGGCTCCACGCATCCATCCGGTTAAAAAAATCAGAAAAAAGAAAAATAATAAAAAAGTAAAGTAGCCAATGGGAAGCAGTCGCGCCAAAATTAGAAGGATTTTGGAGTAGCGAATTTGGAGCCGGTGGAGAGAGATAAATACCCAGGTTTTCTGTGAACCAGATCAGTGAGAACAAAAAGAGACACAAGAAAGAACGAAGACGCGATAACCAGGAGTGAAGTGACGTCCGCCCTCGAGTTAAGAGCCGAAACTACCTCTCTGCTTGTTCCACTACCTGACCATAAAAGAAAGAAAGAAAGAAAAGAAAAGAAAAAAGGAATAAGTGCTCTTTGAAAACATTCTCCTCCTTTACCCTGTTTCTTGATATCTGACTTTCCACCAATTCGAAAATTTACTACTCGCAAAGGAGAACTTTTGAACAATCAAATCCAAGTTGACGTTTTTGTTTTATAAAAATTGTTTAATTATTAGATGTTCCTTGTTTGTCTTGTGTTGAATGAAGCTTTTTCTCATTGTATGTTGTAACACTCCTAACCCCAACCAACAAGGCCATAAGGTACACAACATCAATATCGTACTTCTGAGCACGCAATAACATCTTCTGTAGTCGTTTTGGCTTTTACGAGGGTTTTTTTTCACTATGGCTTCCAGTGGTTTGTGGTTTGTATGTATCGCTGTCCGTCTGACGCAAGTGTATTGGTAGAATTTTTCCACTGAGAACACAATCGCCAACATTTCCGTTTTGATTTGGACGTACCTCTACTCAGTGTCAGTCAGTGTTTTGCTTGCGTATGATACTGGCCTGCTTTGTTGCAGTAATGCTGCGCCAAGGTTCTCTGAACTGGCGTCACGCTGTATCGTGAGGGTTACTTTTTATCGTAGCAGACAAGTACCGGTGCTTTGGTAACTATTTGTTTCATCTCTGCGAATGCGGTATCTTGTACTTATCCATAGAACATCCAAGCGCATCAGTTACCGTATCGGCTCCATGAAGGTCGACAATCTTGGTAGGAGCCTTGCAAGGTAGTTAACAGTTCTGCAAAGTCTCCGTATTTCATCAATCGATATGGGCCGTTTTAGTTTGGTGATTCCGTCAATTTTAGATGGTTCTGGAAGTAGGTGACCCATGGAACTTTTGGCAGTTTTCTTTATTGCTGCCTTTTCTCAGTTTAGCTTCATTCCTTTTTCTCAATGCGTCATGGTCTGTTGATGCTTGTTCAAAGTCATCTCCTGAACTAAATACGATGATGTTATCGGCCACGCATGCAACTCTGTTTAGACCACCAAACGGGCGAGTGTGGCACAAGGCTTTTTTTAGGTGAGTCCGGGCGCGGGACCGTAGTTTACTTCATTCACTTTTATACTGTCAGAAAGTACCCGATCAACAGTTCACGTTTCTGTCACCCGCAATTTCTCGCTTTAAGGATTTTACCATACCGATTTAGCCTTCAGTCTCTTTCTACCATATGGTTTGTTTAACCTTTTCTTATCTCGCTCCCTAGTGCTTCTTTACTTTCAGAACCTTCTTCTTCTTCTTCTTCTTCTTCTTCTTCTTCTTCTTCTTGTAATATGAAGTTGACTCCAATATTGTCAGATATTTAGCATTGTTATAAATGCCGTGAAACGGCCATATGTTTATCCCGAAGGTAATATTCAGACGGAGTTCACTTTCCCCCTATCCTCCACTTTCAGAAGGTTTTCAGTTTATCTGCAAACATGCGATAAATTGCTTAGATTTTTAACACTATTTGCTTGGTGGGGTTGTTTGTTTGTTTGTTTGTTTGTTTGTGTGTGTGTGTGTGTGTGTGTGTGTGTGTGGTTAAAAGGAACAAAGAACCTAATCTGATATCCGTAGATAGATAGATAGATAGAAAGAGAGAAAGAGAGATACGAATAGTCTAACATGGATAGACAGATAGATATTAATAATCTAAGATAGATTACTGTAAATAATTTTAGGTGATGAAAGAAAGAAAGAAAGAAAGAAAGATCCTTGTGATATACCTAAACTTAGATTAGTAAATAACTAGAACTTATATGGTCAATGGATACACAGACGGGAACACCCTCATCGTCGTAATGTAATGGTTGTAGATATAATCCCTTTTGTGTGCCATCCGTCAAGTCTTTATTCCATTATATAACCGATACTTTTATCCTCGTTGTTTCGGGGTTCAGGAGGTGCCCGTGGTGTAATGGTTATCGTCGCAGGAAATGGACACGGCGACACGAGTTCAGATCTTGGACGAGACTGATTGCATTTCACATAGCACTAATACTTGGGAAAGGTATGAATCCAATTATTCTCCCTCCAGCTATGGGTAAATAGTAGGACGGACTGGGTTCTTCAGCCTTGGTGGGGCAACTAGTCTAGGAGAAGGAAAACTCTAAATTCAAACTTGTTAAACTCCGCTTAAAAATTGACCTTGTGCCATATCCAGCCCGAGCGGAGGGGTTGGTAAATATGATCCTCGTTGTTTCGGGCCTTTTTCGTTATCTAAAGTTCTGAAACGAAGTATGGTCCTTATTCCCAGAATTAATAATTTCAACTGCACATCTGATTTCACAATTGAAATTTAGCTGCGAACGAGTGCATCTTAAACATCCAGAAATAACGTATACTTGAACACATACTATTGTCAATATTTATCATACCAAAAAGTTTGAAAGGATCGTGAGAAAAAAAAAACGGTAAAAAACCACTAATGAGATGGACATTTTGAAAACCAACTTATTTTTAACCTTTTTACAATTGTAATTGTCTGCTTTTTTTTTTTTTTGTTGATTTTTTTCATTGTGTGTGTGTGTGTGTGTGTGTGTGTGTGTGTGTGTGTGTGTGTGTGTGTGTGTGTGTGTGCGCAAATTAAGATCCTTTTGAGCAACGACGGGTAAAGGGAATTAGCAAAACTTAGAACTTGTCACTTTAAACAAGAAGAGGACAGTATCAAATAACAGACTATCATTCACAGGTCCAACTGTCACATTCCAAACAAAATAAACAGAATGCGAGGAAAGACTATAGTCAATTCATTTCTAAAATGTCTTGAATTATATTTGTTCTTTTACAATTATATTCTGATGTCTCCACACTGATCACGTTCTTTCTTATTAATGTTTTCCCCTGTAACTTCTCCAAAAATTTCAACTCCAATCATTTTTGGTACACTTGGAGCAAAATAATACTTACGGCGAAAATCATGAAAAAAGAGTACTGAGAGATGATAAAAGACAAAGGAAAAAATCTGTGAAGAGATCACTTATTTTTATAGCCTATTTTTTTATTTTCATTTCTACGATTTCTAATGGAATATAAGATTTCTACCACTATCATGTGTCAATTTATCCGACTTCCAACACAACGTCAAATAGCTGGGTATGCATGAACCTGTCACTAAAGAATGTTTGATCCATCCTTATCCTCTCTAAGCAGGTTTGAAACAGATCCTTGAGACTTGGTGATGCATATTAAATCAACCACCTGGCATGAACTCTCAGTAAACTCAGAAAGGCCACTTGTTGTCTCCTTTTTTTCTTTCTTTTTTTTCTTTCTTTTTTTTCTTTCTTTCTTTTTTTTTTTTTTTTGTGTGTGTGTGCTCAAAGCTAGAAACTTTTGAGCTACGTAGGGTTAAAGGAATAAGAAAAACTTAGGACATAACACTATCACTGAAAGGAAAAGTTATTTTTATTTGTAGAAATATTTGTCAACGTTTCGGTTTTTAGACTTTCATCAAGGTGTGTAAGTTACTGAATGAAACGAAAAAGATGTGAAAGTTTGAAATATTCCACTTCTGCTAGTAATTTTCTGTTTTAAATTTGTATGATGCAATAAGCTTTCCAAAATTTAACAAAAAATCCAAATATATGTATATGGTTGTTTTGGTTTGTTGGGTTTTATGGCATATCAACCTTTGTAGGTTATTTAACGCCAAATCTATTTTTATGTAAATAATCTGTTCTATTTAAAACAATTCAGTTTAGCATAAGTATACAGTTTAATGGTCAAAAACATTTCCATTTCTAACTATTCAAGCAGTTGTATGAAACAATTCGGTTAAGTGTAAATACAGTTTTAATGCCGAAAAACAGTTCTATTTGAAATAATTCAGTTAAGCATAAGCACGCAATTTAAATGTAAATACGGTTTAATTGTAAAATTCATTTCTATTTCAAATTATTCAGTTTTACTCAAACAATTCATTTTAGCATAAGTATGCCAATATTTGTCGCTGCCTCCCACCAGACACGACTTGACACAAGGAAGTATGCCGTTAGTTCTATTTAACCCATATTTAACCCAACTATCAGGTGCTACCACGCCGGACCAGAGTGGACCGGGGAGCAATAGCAATGAAGGGGTACTCCGCATTCTCCAAAGCTCCAGGATTGCTGGAACCTCACCATCAGATTGTTTAGTGTCATATCTAGGACACTCGTTAGCAGTGACAAACAGGGTTTAGTAGGGTGTGTTCCAATTCCTGCTGTAGCTGTTCATTTGAATCTGAAATCATAAAAATTGGTCAGTCATCTCATAAGATGTATAGCAATAACATACGGTATTTTCAAGAGTCTACGACAATTTTAAATGCCCGTACAATTAAGTCTGGAAACTTATTGAAGGAACCACGTATATACATACATACATACATACATACATACACACACACACACACACACATATATATATATATATATATATATATATATATATATATGATTTGTAAAATTATTAAATTCATAAATAAAGGGTGCTCAATATCGATCATATTCTATATATAAATCTAAGTTAAAATTGCGTAGACACAAAGTCAACGGCTCCGTTGTACATAATTAAAGAAACTTGATTCAAAATATTTTTGCAATAATATAATGACTAAAATTTGTTTTGTATCTTTCTTTGCTGATAGAAATCAAACATGAACACTTTCATGAGATCGATGACATTAGGAGTAAAAATATTGACTCATTCCTCCATAAAATACATGTCTTTTTTGAGGGTGCAAATATAGAAAATATACTTCCGTTTATCGGGGGCGTACTGAGGCAAAATGCCACTTGGGGCTCGTACTCATAATAACACCCCCTTTTTTTGACGAAAAATATAAATGAAATACTCTTAATGGCGTTGATTAGTACTTGAAAAACAACAAATTCAAAAATTAACAGGACAAACGTTATCATATTTTAACCTTTCGAGCTTTTGCAGAAGGAAAGTTACTAATAACTTGGTCAAAGTCAATATTTTCCACAGTTTCATATTCAAGTGAAATGAAGAAAAAATTAATTTTAAAAAAATATTAAACTTCTTTTTTTAAACACTATAACATAAAAATGAATGATTGCGTCTTCAATTTTTTTTCACCCGCAAAAAGCCGACCCCATATATTGCAGAGGCCACTGCCCGGGGCCCTTTACTCCCCCACCCTGGACCGTCACTGCTGGCCATTACCCACAGTCAATTTCAGACACGCACTAAGAAATATGTATCTGTCATGAGAAAGTGAATCCTATATTAAGAAATAAAGAAACAAATTCATTCTTCAACAATAAAAAAATATTTCAGAAAATGAATCCCAACATTTAAAAAAAGAGATTCCCCGTGATGTATTGGCTAACGTGCCAGACTGCGGCTTCGAAGCAAGCGAGTTCGAACTCTAGTTGTGCAATTACGTTCACTTTTGGACAAATACTCTTGGAGAAACTCCCTCATACTTCACAAGCTGTGGGTTAAATATTATCTCTGCTGTTCTTCTACAAAGAAGATTTTGGCATTAAATAATCCACGAAGGTTAATAAGGCATTAAACAAAGAAACCAAACCAAACCAACCAACATTTAAACATCTCTGTATATAGATAAGATTGGATTTAGATAGATAGATAGATAGATAGATAGATAGATTTAATCAGCTAAATTTATTCATATATATATATATATATATATATATATAGAGAGAGAGAGAGAGAGAGAGATAAATACATAGATATTTGAACGGATCAAAGACATAATAGGCATACACGAAGTGTTTGTATTATCTAATCAAACATGTTTAAAAGAGAAAACCCTGCAAATAGACAGATAGATAGATAGATAGATAGATAGAAACAGATTCAACTATGTAAATCTGTTTATATATATATATATATATATATATATATATATATATATATATATATAGACAGAGAGAGAGAGAGAAAGAAAGAGAGAAAGAAACAATGATAGATAGATAGATAGATAGATAGATAGTATGCAGGATGTGCAGATGGTTGAATATAATGCTGTTTTTGCACTGATTGACCGACATCAGATAAAACTTTGACACATTCATAAACAAAATTTGAGCTGGTTAGAAAATATGATTTATTGAAAGGCAAACTGACACAACATGAAGACAATTAATGACGACTGCGACAAAAACAAATGTCATCATCATGAAGGTGTTTACAAAAAACAAGGTTTACTTGAGTTATGGAGAATAAAAAAAACTTCCGCTGAAAGATTCAATTTTGAAAAAAAAATGTTGTCCTTCCCTCCCAAATTATTTTTTTCCTTGGTCTTATTTTACTGAACATGAAGCTAGAAATACGTCATGTTTTTTAGAGAGTGTGTGGGGGGTCTGATATGAAACGTAAAAGAAAGAATTGGTACCAAGGAGATTTCCTTCTATTATAAAAGAACTGTTAGTGTATCCTCATCATCAAAATAAAGTGTCCGCACCCCAGTAGATGCACACATTCATGTACTTATCCGTGGAGGTGCCCGTGGTGTAATGGTTATCGTCGGAGGAAATGGACACGGTGACACGAGTTCAAATCCTGGACCATTTCACATAGCACTAATACCCTTGCGAAAGGTATGAATCCAATTTTTTTCCCTCCAGCTATGGGTAAATAGTAGAACAGACTAGGTTCTTCAGCCTTGGTGAGGCAACTAGTCTAGGAGAAGGAAAACTCTGAATTCAAACCTGTTCAACTCCGCTTAAAAAATTACTTTGTGTCATATCCTACCCGAGCGGAGGAGTTGGTAAATATGTATACTTATCCGTGCAACAAGGCACATTTACATCGCATACTTTTCATTCGCGTTTATATGCGCACAAACGAAAGCATATAACAAAAACTACGCATACAAAGATTATTGTACAAATAAGAATTGTACAAATATACACGTGAGAATGAGAGAGACCAAGGCACCAAGAGAGAGAGAGGGAGGAGTGTGTGTGTGTGTGTGTGTGTGTGTGTGTGTGTGTGTGTGTGTGTGTGTGTGTGTGTGTGTGTGTGTGTGTGAAAGAAAACAGAGTTGCAAAACTTTGCTTAGCCTGGCATATCGTCATTACCGTGAGACATGTAGTGAACTCACTACACAAGCTACGTTTACACTGAAGAAGGACTCGGCAGTGTCCAAAAATTGCCCAAGCATTTTGACATATATTGTACATATATTGTGCACCAAAACGTCAACTTTATATATGTAACCCTTCTTTCGTCTGCTTGTCTGATGTAATTCAACTCGTTGGCCATAATGCACCTCTGTTTCGTTCTTGCTCTTCTTCATATTGACCCAAATCGTCTGTAAATTTTAACTTCTTATCGTTACAGACATTTTCCGATGATTCGTTCCCTGTTTCTCGGATACCACTCGACAACTGCACGGGTCAACTTGCTATCTGTGAAATTTCCAACATGTCTGGCCAAGTAGAATTTATATATACAAAATAACTCAAAATATAGCCATTAAAAGCTAAACCCCTGACAACAAAAGTGAGTACACCCCCTAAGAAACTACACCCCTAAATGTCCAAATTGAGTACTGCTTGTCATTTTCCCTCGAAAATGTCATGTGACTCATTAGTGTTACTAGACCCATGTGTTCGTAGGGAGCAGGTGTGTTCAAATTTGTAGTGCAGCTCGCACACTCTCTCATACTGGTCATTAAAAGTTCCAACATGGCACCACATGGCAAAGAACTCACTGAGGATGGCCAAGCTACAAGAAGATTGCCAACACCCTGAAACTGAGCTGCAGCACAGTGGCTAAGATCATCCAGCGTTTTAAAAGAGCGGGGTCCACTCAGAACAGGCCGCGGGTAGGTCGTCCAAAGAAGCTGAGCGCACGTGCTGAGTATCACATCCAAATGCTTTCTTTGAAAGATCGGCGTTGGAGTGTTGTCAGCATTACTGCAAAGATTGAAGAAGTGGGGGTCAGCCTGTTAGTGCTCAGACCATACACTGCACTATACATCAAATTGGTATGCATGGCTATCACCCCAGGATGAAGCCTCTTCTGAAGACGATACACAAGAAAGCCCGCAAACAGTTTGCTGAAGACATGTCAACAAAGCACATGGATTACTGGAACCATGTCCTATGGTCTGATGAGATGAAGATTAATTTGTTTGGTTCCAATGGCTTCAAGCATGAGTGACAGCGACCAGGTGAGGAGTACAAAGATAAATGTGCCTTGCCTACAGTCAAGCATGGTGGTGGGAATATCATGGTCTGGGGCTGCATGAGTGCTGCAGGTGTTGGAGAGTTACATTTCATTGAGGGAAACATGAACTCCAACATGTACTGTGAAAAACTGCAGCAGAGCATGATCCTCTCCCTCCAAAAACTGGGTCACAGAGCAGTGTTCTTGCATGACAATGACCCTAAACACCTCCAAGACGACCACTGCTTTACTGAAGAGGCTGAGGGTAAAGGTGATGGAATGGCCAAGCATATCTCCAGACTTGAACCCAATAGAACATCATTGGGGAACCTCAAGCGGAAGGTGGAGGTGCGCAAAGTCTCAAATATCCGCCAACTCCGCGATCTCGTCATGGAGGAGTGGAAGAGCGATCCAGTGGCTACCTGTGAAGCTCTGGAAAACTCCATGCCCAGGAGAGTAAAGGTAGTTCTGGATAATGATAGTGGCCATACAAAATATTGACAGTTGACATAGGTTAATATTGACAACTTTCCCTAAGGGGTATACTCACTTTTGTTGTCAGGGGTTTAGCTTTTAATGGTTATATTTTGAGTTATTTTGAGGGGAAAATAAAAACTCTGTTATATATGCTGCACACAGACTACTTTTCATTGTGTCAAAGTGTCATTTTGTCAGTGTTGTCCCATGAAGAGATATATTTAAATATCTGCAAAAATGTTAGGGAGAACTCACTTTTGTGATACACTATATATATATATATATATACACACACACACATCCACCAAATATTACGGGAAGTGATACGTTTCCTGAAATTTTATCGAATTTTATGTTTTTTCTTAAAAATGAATATATCTATGGTTCTACACAATGGAAGACATGTGTGTGTGTGTGTGTGATACAATGAAACTATCTGTCTGTGGATAACAATATATATATATATATATATCGAAAAGTGATGTTGGGTCAGTCTCTTCCAAGCGTGAAGGATCTATCTACCTTGAAATTCAACATTTAAAATCCTGGACTCGAACAGCAACGACTGATATTGGTGCATCTCTCTAATCCATCATGAAAACTCCACCTTTTTTTTTTTACAAAGTTTTACTTAGTCTGGCATATGGATACATTTGGAGCGATAGTAAAAATTTATTATGATAACATTGAACTAACTTGCTAGCCATTTCATTATGCACACTTCTTTACTGAACTTGATTTGATACAATTTAATTTCTGATTATGATTCTACAATACGTGTATTGTGTACTTATAGGAGTAGATAAACTGCTTTCTTGCACGAATACGATTTTTACTTGACAAGAACAAAGTGTAGTATTTGTCTTTTTGGGTTTGGAATGAGTTAGTTTAATTTCTTTGTTTAATGACAATATGAACCTTTCTGAGTTATTTGATGCCAAGAGACACTTTTCCTGAGCGTGTTAGTCCGAAAGTGAACGTAAAGGCACGACTGGAATTTGATCTCGCCTTTTCTGATATCACAGCCCAGTACTTAAGCCACTACGCCACGGGAACTCGCTCGATGTTCATTGATACAAACTGTTGCATGTTACATAATTATTTGATTGAGAAGCATACAATAATGAATTATTCTTGTAAAATATCATAAAATCGAGCATCTTCATTAGCCAGATAAGATTTCTTTCGAGTCTTCCAAGTCAGGATTTTTTTTTTGTTTATTTTTTGTTTTTGTTTGCTTCGTTTTTTCAAGGTATACATATAATGCTGAAGGGGTTCGAGTTCACAGTTGAAATAATGAAAAGGTATCAATTTCCGATTTGTATTCAAAGCTAATGGTTATAAAAATGTCACCTCAAAATGATTGTTGGGATCTATATGTGAAAGTCTCCCTGGCCAGCATATCAACACTATAACAATAGTGTCTATGTGTCAAAATGTGTTCGAATTCAGTTGGCATAGAGAAAAGCTCTCAATTTCCAATTTGTATTTAAAGTTTTATATGACTATGGGGGGTGGGGGTGGATTATTCATGAATAGAATATATGAGGGATTTCATAAAGAAAAATGCCTCCGGGACGGACGATGTAACGTGACCTATTAAGCCTGTATTTTCCGCATCAAACAATATAATGATAGGGAAAGAATATTTTAATAGTTGAATAAAAAGACTAAATGACCCCCATCGTAGGAGTATTCTGCAATAGGAAAGAAGAATACGACAGGT
Organism: Sepioteuthis lessoniana; assembly: GCA_963585895.1. Classification (NCBI taxonomy): domain Eukaryota; kingdom Metazoa; phylum Mollusca; class Cephalopoda; order Myopsida; family Loliginidae; genus Sepioteuthis; species Sepioteuthis lessoniana. The sequence continues at coordinate 164,097 of CAUZXS010003498.1, forward strand.
ATCTCGGCGCCAATCCATTGTTGTATTATCGGCAAAGGTTGAAAGATTATTCGTATTCGATAAAGTCTAGGGAAAAATTTTTAAAAAAAGATCATTCTGATAAATTGATGGGTTTAGTTGTTTGTTTGTGTTGTTTGGGTTTTATGGCATATCAACCTTTGTGGGTTATTTAATGCCAAATCCATTTTTATGTAAATAATCTGTTCTATTTCAAACAATCCAGTTTAGCATGAGTACACAGTTTAATTTTCAAAAACAGTTCTATTTCAAACAATTCAGTTTAACAATTCAGTTTCGCTCCCAGATCCACTCTGGCCCCGTGTGGTAGTACCTGATAGGGTCCTATCTATGGGTTAAATAGAACTAAACTGTGTACTTATGCTAAACTGAATCACTTGAAATAGAACTGTTTTGACATGTAAACTGCGTACTTATGCTAAACTGAATCACTTGAAATAGAACTGTTTTGACATTTAACTGTGTGTGGACAAAAACTATACTTATACAAAGCTGAATTGTTTTAATTAAAACTGTTTAATTAAACTGAATAAATTGAAATAGAAATGTTTTTAACAATTAAACTGTGTACTCATGCTAAACTGAATTGTTTGAAATAGAACTGATTATTTGTATAAAAATGGATTTGGCATTAAATAACCTACAAAGGTTGATATACCATTAAACCCAACCAACCCAACCAACCATCCAATGACTCGACCATCAGCTATATCTTATTAGTATTTACCTCCTCCAACCACTCCAAAAAATATCGAATCAATGCCGATTGCCGATTTGTTATTTTAGAACATTATTTTAACAGTTTATGAAGTAAATAATAGAAACTTATTCGCGTGTGAATGATGAAGTTTTGTTTATAACGGCAGAATTATCGAAAAACTTCAGAGATAGGTTATTGTGTACAAGCATTTAAATCGTGTTCATTTAAGCTATCCGAACAAGATGGTGCGTAATAGTTTTCAAAACAGAGATAACATTTACCCATACACCTACTCATCGCCGTAAATGTCCTCATTTTTACTCGTTTTCCTTCGAAGACAAAAGTGGTTGATGGAACACAGCGTCTGTTTTCACTCTGAGCAACATACACCCATCATCCTCATAGCTTTTTATCTTCCCAACCCTAATTTACTTGTTTTCTCTCTTTCTGTCTGTGTATGTGGAAATAGGAGTGTGTGTGAGTGTGTGTGTGTTTGTGTGTCAATTCATTTAGTGAGTCATAATTCAAAGGCGACTCTCAAAAAAGACTGGTACAACATATTTATAATGTTTATTAAATGATTGGCCTCTCTTATTCTATCCAAGTTTATATATATATATATATATATATATATATATATATATATATATATATATATATATATATATCATTGCTTTAACTCCACTTCACCTGACTGCTGTCTTTGTTCTGTTTTTTCAAGTGCGTCAATCAAGCACTCCAAAAAATAAACATTCAAAAATTTACGATCATCGACTTCTAAGAGTCACTCAGTTACTAAAATCGCAAAACTACTTGGCCTTTAACCAAACACATTGTGTAATGGTTATCGTCGTTGGAAATGGACACGACGATCCAAATTCAAATCCTGGACGAGGTTGTTCGCATTTCACATAGCGCTCATACCCTTGGTAAAGGTATATATTCAACTGTTCTCCTTCCATGTATGGGTAAATAATAGGGCAGACTTTAACCTTGTAGCCAATCTGGAAGAAGGTCAACTCTCAATTCAAACCTGTTAAACTCCGCTTAAAAATTGACTTTGTGTCAAATCCTGCTCTTACGGAGGGGTAGTATACGTAGATATACCAAACACATCGAGAGTAGTTTCTTTGTTTAATGGCATATCAACTTTGCTAGGTTATTTAATGCCAAAGCCATCACTGTAGAAGAAAAGTATGGATAGAAAGAGAGATAGATTTTCCCATTATACGAAAAAAATAAAATCACAATTTTCGCTTGTGACGCAGAAAAAGTTACACTGAAATCATAATTTTAATAGTTTTAGTTATGAAATAAATATCGGCAATAAAATCACATTTAAATAGCAATTTTATTTAAATCTATTACAATAAGCAATATTTTAAAAACTTTTTAAGACATGTCATGTCATCATTATCATCATCATGTCGTGCCACAGGCACGGATATCCCTGACCCTCTCTCGCCACTTCTCCCTATCGTTCATTGCCTCTGGCAGGTCTTCAGGGCTACATCCCCTATCCTCACAGAGCTGCTGTAAGTATGTTCTAGCTGGTCGTCCTGCTCCTACTCGGCCATATGTGGGGTCCATAGGAGTACATCACTTATGAGCTCGTCTCTGCTTCTCCAGCAGTGTCCTGCGTGTCAGGTTCGTCTAATTTGGATAGTTTTCGTGATGGGAGGCAGGTGGCCGTATAGTTGGTGCTTTGTGGGGTGTTGCCGCCAGTACTTATTCAATATTTCTTGCAACATTCTTGTGTAATTGCCGTCTAGCTTCTTCCCCAACCGTTTTTTTAGTGTCCAAGTGGTGCATCCATACAGCAGTATCGACACGACCGCTGCCTGGAAGAAACTGCGTTCCATTTTATCGGTCAGTTCTGATTTCTATATGATGGATAGCTTATCGATAGCTGTCCATGCCTTCGTTAGCCGCGTGTCGATGTCTGATAATACAATGTGTCAGTGCTAACGTGTTGTACCTCAACATTGCAGTAAGCGATTTCGAACTCCAGTAGTGGTATTATGTTTACTTTCGCACAGGAAAAATGTGAACTCCTTTATTCCCCTTGCTATGAGTTAAACAGTAATACTACAGTTCTTATATGAGAATGTTTTGGCATTTAAATAAACCATTAAAGTTGATATGCCAGAGAACAGTTCTCTGCAAGCAAAAACAATTTCATTGTTGGCAAATAGCAAGAATAAGAAAGTCCAATTTTATTCAGACATTTTATTCTTTAGACAAAGAATAAAATGTTAATTGTTTTATTTGCAATACATAGCGTACACGCACACATTAATTTTGAGGGCTTACTGTGAGGTCGCACTTAAAAGGATGCTGACCTCCTGTTAATCGAAGTTAACCAACAGTCAGTTTATTCGGTATTTTGATAGGTGACCACTTAAGAATCACAGGTACCTTAACTCTGCCAAACTAAGCAAAGCTTATTTAATTCTAATAATACTACATAACTTTCTTCATAAGTTCTGGGGACTGGTGATCAATTTTCCACACGGGACCTCCCGATTTCCCTCATTAGGGATATGTCCCGAAGTCTGAAGCAAAAACTGCGGAAACCAGGGTGTTTTTTGGCAAGTAATTATATATAAAAAAAAAGACATTGTGTTGTATTTTCTAAAATAAATACTCTTTTCCCGTCATTATATCTTTTTCATAATTCTTTTCATTGTTATTCTTTTTATCCTCTCTCTCTCTCTCTCTCTCTCTCTCTCTTGACTATTTTCAGAAGTGAAAGATTCAATTTTTACCTGACATTAACAATTTAATCAATGTGACATTCACAAATGGGGAACTTTTGTGATCCGTTAAATTTTCCGTTATCCGAGTTCGCTAAAACAGTTTCGGCCAACCTGAAGATCTTTTTTATAACTCAATTTGCAAGAAAATTTTGTTTGTGGATAATCCATTCTTAAATATCACGTTGAATATATTTTTTTTCTTCTTCAATTGAAATTTACTTTCTTTCCGTACAAGTTAATTTCGTCATTTTCTCAACTGATTCTTTCTCTCTAAATATTTTATTTTCCATACAACAAAATACAAAACATTGTGAATGATTGGAAACAAGATTCGAACCCTGAAGATTGTAATCTGCAGCCTGCTTCTCTTCTAACTGCTGAGATTATGGCATTATCTTTAAGTTATTTTAAACGAATAAACATTAAACTTTTTGTTTATATATCAGAGGATCAGAGACGAGACTTTGTCACTTTCAAAACTTATCATTCGTTTTTCCCACACTTTGTTTTGTTTTAAGAAATTTCTGTCTTTGGACCAAATGACAGGGAGAACAGGAAACATAACTTCTAAAATGTCATGTTTTGAATTTAAAAAAAAATCTCTTAAAATTTATTTTAGGATACAATGGCTGATCAGTTAAGTTTATTGCAGACTATCAATTACAGATGACCATGACTTTTTTGTAGTTTTTAAAGGAAAAATTTCTATTATTCATCGAGTATCTTTTCTTTGTTGTTTTTAATACAGCCTTAATGTGTCTATGTGCTCAGACTTTCTAAAGGCGTAGGTAGCATCCGGATGTTTTTATAAGTCGCTTTAGTTTTTTTTGTTTTCTCAACAAAAACACAAAAATTGCTCCATTTGTAAGGCATTGAATACGTTGACTGTATCCCCTGCAGAAAAAATAGGTATCCTGAATATGACACCCACCTGTATCTGGTCGTAAGGTTCAAGTTCTGGGAAGTGCAGAATTGTCATTACTCCAAGGTCAACTCAGACCTGGAGTGGTAGTTCCTGTTAGGGTCCCATCTATAGGTCTAATAGATCTGTTTAAAATTACTCGTATTCAATAGGATCGCGTGCAAAAAATCTTTTGAAACAACTATACCAAAATAAATATGAACGTACAATGAACACGATTTCCTGACATGGCGTTGAAATCAATCACTCAAAAGCATTACAAATTCACGAAGTCATGTGACCAAGGAGCTTGTAAGTATATTTTCAATAAAAAAACATTAATCTTAAGTGACAATACTACTACTAATAATAATAATAATAATAACAATGATAATAATAATAATAATAATAGTAATTATTATTATTATTATTATTATTATTATTATTATTATTATTATTATTCTAAAAAAATCTCCAGTACCAACACAATGGCCACAAACAATATAAAAACTAATTGACATATATTTCGGGCTTTTGTCTTCATTCTTGTTGTTTTGACACATTTTAATCGATGTATTCTTCGGTTTTCTTGTATTGTTTGAAGTTCTGAATGGCAGTATTTTCATTACTCCATTTATTCTTCAGACTATTGCTGTTGTATTTTTAATCAACAGATTCTAACCGGTGTATTAAGTTCTGAATTACATCATTTTCATTACTCCATATATATCTTCAGACTATTTCTGCTATCTTCTTAGTCACCAGTGTATTCTTCGGGTATCCTGTATTGATTAAAGTTCAAAAATGAAGTATTTTCATTGCTCCAAGTATTTTTCAGATTGTTGCAGTCATCTTTTGAAAGGATTAGCTCAACACTTAAGTCGATGCACTTTTAAGTTGTCTACTGTTGTCTGAAGTTTATAATTGAAGTATTTTCATTACTTTTAAACCGATGCATTCTTTGATCTTCCTTGGACCTATTTTTATATCCAAAGAACTTTAGATGAGAGAGGAAAACTTAGCGATTTTTTATGAGTATTAGATGTATCATCTAATGAAGGAGAAAAAAAAACGAAGCGAAAACTCTACACGGAAGTCTAAATATATTATGAAAAAATACTGGGGTTTTTTTCCAGACATGTTAGAAGTGGAGGGTAGTTACGTATTTATTTATTTATTCGTGAATCTATCCTCATCAACGCTAGTGATAGGAATTCGAACCAAGTAAAAAAAAATGAATTTTCTCCATGTGAAATATTGGTGTTGAATGATCTGCCTTCTTCACGCCGCAGAGTAAACAAAAGTTAATTGATAATATATCGCTTCTCGTTTTTTTTTTTTTTTGGCAGGAGAGTGCGAAATTGATCCCTTGGTCTCAGGGGGATCGTCCCCCTCTGGTTATATTAGCTTTGTTTGGTTGAGTTCATTGTGTGGCGTCTGATGTACACTAAAAGGAGTTGCCCATTTTTTTGACGGTTGTGAATGAGTCTCGATTCGTGTATAGTTCCTCTCCTTAAAATCACCTAATATCATATCCTACCTGGTAAAGGGTGGATAAATATTATCTATATCAAACACCTGATTAGTAGTTTGATAAAAACGGCCACGGTGAGGATACTCGTGACATAAAAACAATGAATCCATTCACTATTTGAGACATGAAGCAAGTCCGAGAATGAATTGGCAGAAATGAAGTAAAAAATAAATGAGAATACTAGTTAGGGGCTGTAGAATATACCGACTGTATCTATGCAGAGAAGATCCCCCCCTAGAGAGTGTCCTTGATATGACACTAAACAATTTGGTGGTGAGGCTCCAGTCCTGGAGCTCTTGGAAATGTGAAGTACCCCTTCCTTGCCATTACTCCCAGGTCCATTTAATAAATAGTTAGAAAAAAAGGTAAAGGAAACAGAAAAAGGATGACAGTAAACTATCTAATGGTGAGGCTCCAGTTCTGGAGTTTTAGAGAATTGCCATTACTCCTAGGTCTACTCTGGCCTGGAGTGGTTGTACTTGTTAGGGTACTATCTATGGGTCAATTAGAACTTTTAAATCATTAACTAAACTTGAAACCATTTAACAATGTACAAACAACCAACTGATGTTACATGGAATTTTTTGTATTACATAGCAAGTCTTGGAACTATTTAACTTTGTGCGAACAAATGAGCTCCATGTCGTTTAAAAATTGTTTCCTTCAAGCTATTCGTTTTCAAATCATATATATTTGATATATATGTATAAACAGGGATTGCTATTAAATAACCTATAAGGGTTGATATGCCATAAAATACAACCAACCTAACAAAATAAGTAGTTGATTGTCTCATGTTTTTCTCTTCATATACCGTACACTTATACCGTACACTTATACCGTACACTTAGGACAGTTGCTAGAGTTTCATTGCTACCCCAATATTCATACGAAATATATGAAACCCACAGGTTGGGTTAGAGGCAGGCTCAGGAATAGTACGCACCGGCCCTGCCTAATCTTATTTTTCTGAGTCTATCTCTTCTAGATTTGAGATAGTTGATTCTTTTGGCATTTTTTTTTCTGCACTGCAATCAAGAGATTCAGTGTCTCTCTTTCTTGTAAGTTAACATGACTATTACTTCTCATACACAATTTTTTTAGTTTGTCTTCTAAAATGTCTATGTAGTTTGTTCTTTGTTGGACGAAACTGTTTGCATCTGACATAGAGCTAATACTCTTGGGAATTATATGAATCCCACAATTCCCCCCGTAGCTATGAATAAATTGTAGGGCAGAATGGGTTCTTTAACTCGGCATGCTAATCAGTCTAAAAGAAGGAAAATTCTAAATTCAAACAGGTTGTTCTTCACTTTAAAGACTGATCTTGTGTCACATCGGAGAATACATATGAGAAAGAAAAAGACAGTTCAGAAGATCAAATTGATATGTTTCAGGTTTAGTGCTACCAAAATGAAAATAGATCTATTGTCAAAAATGTTTTTGATTTTAAGAGCATTCACATTCTGATAACGCTAGACCTCTTGTGAAACATATCAATTTGATTTGTATGTGGCACATGTGTGTGTGTGTATAACGAGAAATGAAATATTGTATATTTAATGAAAAAAAAAGTTACCGACAAAAAATTTAATGGAAAAGCAATTTTCTTCTAAATATATTCATAGTTATTCTTTTCATATTGAACAATTAAGAAAAAAAGCTCTCATTTTATTCATTTATCTACTTTTCAAAAGAAAAGAATATATTTCACAAAGGAAAGAGTTTATGAGTATAAATATTGTGTGCGGGACATACTAATCTAGGCAAGAAAAGAAGTATGCGAAAGAAGTCTAGAGAGATAAAAAGAAAAGATTTTGCCCCGAGGGTAATCTTTAGAGACTAATATCTATCATTCATCTATTATATTCTATTCTTAAGTTTGACCTTTGCTTTTTCCATAAAAGGGATTTCAATGCGCCATTACGGATGCCTGATTATAGCTTAAATTGGATCGAGAGATCCCTCTCTTGTTAACCGCACACAGAGCCAAAAGCTCAAGCGAGATGCAAGAGAAAGACTGAGAGGAAAAGCCGAAATTTATACGGATAAAGGAAAGCTTTCTCGCTGGTTTTGTGAAAATGAATTTTGTTCAAAGCGTTGACTTCTGGATTTTAAGGGTAACGGCTTTTTGATGTATTTAAAACCGCTGGCGGTATTTTTTTAGTAAGTGGGAGAGATAATAGTAATATTTATAGAGTGAGAGCGACAAAACCCCAAGAAAGGTTTGCGCAATTAATATAAATGAACTCCGTACTGCCGGTTCAAATGAATTCAGTTTACTTATGAATTTTCAGTTAGACAATTCTCTGCCCAATGAAAATGCTTGTTTTGCATTACGTTGAAAAAAAAAATCCTGACATGTTGTAACAATTCTAAACTTGGATTCGGAATCATCTCATTTGATTTTGTCTAAAATTTACATATTTACCTCAGTAGTAAAATCTTGTTGATTTGCTCGCAGTTTATGATTTCAAGTATTTTAAGCAATAATATGGTTTCGGGTAAATAATAATAATAATAATAATAATAATGGACATTTCAAGTGACAAACAAACGAAATCTCAAGCAAGAAAACTTGGACATGGCAAAGAAAGGGAAACCTTAAGAGAGAAACGGAATCTCTCCTGATTGCAGCACAAAACAACGCCATAAGGACTAACTATGTCACTGCAAGAATAGACAAGACGCAACAATGAAGCAGATGTAGATTATGTGGTGATAGAGACGAAACGATCAATCACATAATAAGCGAATGCAGTAAATTAGCTCATAAAGAGTATGACTAGATACGACTGGGTGAAGAAGGTGATCCACAGGGAATTGTGAAAGAAGTTTAACTTTGACTGTACAAATAAATGGTATATGCACAAAATACAAATGGATCATCTAATCTCGGCCAGACCAGCAGACATAGTGATAGTCAACAAAAAAAAAACGAGAAAGACATTCACACGAATCTTCTTCAAAGTTTTCTCTTTTCTTTCTTTCGTATAAAAGAGAAGACGTTTCCTTCTTCTTTTGTTTCTAATAAGATAAACAGATAATTCTTTATTTTATTTTTGTTTTATCTGCAACAAACAATAAAGTTTGAAAGAAGAACGTTCATCTCCCATCGAATTAAGACAGAAAAAATGTACTCGTCTCAATGGAAAGGGAGTGACATTAACAAAACAAGAAAAAGATTTTTTGACAAAAACGCGTATCAAAAATGCGTATAAAGTGATTATCCAGACAACTTTAGCCTGGGGCCTCGCAGATGTCGCCGAAGTTGGAACATGAGAGTAAATAAAAAGTGATCTTTTTTCCCTATTTTTTTCTTCAACCTGATTTCTTGAAGATCGAGTGAATATTTTGCGCATGTACATTTACCTAGTCCCGAAAACAAAGTCGGGTTTTATAAGTGGAATCTCTTACGCGCACAGTGAGAGTGGTGCTCAAAATATCTAAGCTCCGCCGGCATATCCATTTTGAAACCATCTTAGGCAATGAAACTTATCTTATTACTCTTAGATAGTATATAGTTGCTGCATATTCTGGGATGGGGCGAGGGCTCTCTGAGGTCAAACTCATTTATTATCTATTATTTATCCTTTGTCATAATTACACACAGAATAAGATGCATTATTTAAACTGGTACTGATAATAGTAATGGAAACATTATTGTTATAGGAATGCTACGAGTGTTACTACTTGTATAACTGAATTGATTCCTGCAAGCACAATATTTACTCAGATAAATAGTCATGATTCTTATCCGATCTTAGTAAGTAAAATACTTATTGATACTAATAAGTAAAATACTTATGGAGAGGTTAACAGATAAACCACATTCACACACACACGCGCGCGCACACACACACACACACACACACATATATATATATATATATATATATATATATAAATCCTATGGTACGAGCCTAATTTTAGAATAGCTTTAAGTAAAACATATTTTAAGGGTTAAAAAAGCCCTTTTTACAATGTATGCTATATATATATATATATATATATATATATATAGTACTTTTTTTGGTTTTACATCGCAGCGATGTAAAACCAAAAAAAGTACTATATATATTCATACAGATACATTCAGCCTGACAATATTGACAACGGGTAATACATTGATAATCCAACCGATTTGTACACATTGCTCTCGCAAGGTTTTTATATTTTTCTAGCTTACACGGATGTGTCCAGACAATATTTCCCTCAAAAGAAACCCTAAACTCAATAACAAAATCACTCTGAATTAACTAAGTTAATTAACAAGTTCCAGATGTTGCTCAGTTAATGTTACATCGGCTCGAAAGACGAAATGATATTTCAATTCCACTGCGATGCAACAATCCGTGTTGCCACCAATGAGGAACTGTTCTTTCTATGTGAAAACAGCTTTCGGAATTTTCATATGTGTATTGTTTTGACGTCCGTATTTCCTTAGTTAATTCAAATTTAATATCAACGAATTAATGCTTCATTGCTGGAATTGTTTATATTACACAATGAAGATACATATTTATCGGGCATTTCCACAGAAAACCCACAAAGCCTGATAGCATTGTAGCATGCTTGAGATTTCTGGCTCAGTAGTAATGATGCTTTGGTTCCGAAATGATGTCTTACTCTTGAATCATCATCCTCTGAACAGTTTGAGTTGTTTTTGCAAAAACATCTATATATATATATATATATATATATATATATATATACAAACAAGCACAAACACACACACACTTATACATATATATACACACACATATATATATATACATTTTAGAACATGCTAGTTTGCGGTGTGTATAGCAAGTAACCGAGTCAGTTCCAGCCATGCTAAGTCCCGCTACGGTTGTTAGTATCGTGTCAATGCATTGACACGTCGTGCATCAATGTGTGTGTGATTTGAAAGCCCCACAGATGAATATGAAACGTAGTCTTCTTCGAAAACTTATGCTTTACGAATTTTCACTGGGCCATAGATAATATGTCGAAAACAAATAAAAGAGCATTTGTTGGTTAAAAGCTGAAGATGCAGTTAATCACAAACAGGAACATAAATGGTTCAAGAAATTTTGCTCAGGTTGCAAGAACCTTGAGGACCAGGCAAGGACAGGTAGGCCAAAAACTGTGTTTTCCAAGTTAATTTTCCAAGACTTTAAAGGCAAATCTAGCAAGTACCACAAAAAAGTATCAGGCAGGCTTAGCATCTCACAGTCCCGGGTGATTCGTCACCTTCATGCAAAAGCATTCGGAGTTGACAAATTGTGCCTCACCTTTCAAAAATTTGACAAAACTGTCAACTCATTCTAACATATATATATATATATATATATATATATATATATGTGTGTGTGTGTGTGTGTGTGTGTGTGTGTGTGTGTGTATGTGTGTGTCATATATACGAGGGTGGTTTGAAAATACATTGGGTGAAGAGTTTATATGACGTAGTAACTTCTGTGATTTTTTTACCAATGGGATCCAAGCACAGCAGCATGGATGGAGAATTGTGTGGACACCAAGGGAGGTTATGTTGAAAAATAACTCTCATATGGTTACATTACTTGATGAGCCTATTAATTTTTCTGGGTAGGAATAGGAATTAAAATAGCAGTTTGAACGAATACAGAAGAATATTTTTCTGTATTCGTTCAAACCGCTATGACCTAAAACACTTTCTACCTGAAATTTTCGTAATTTTATATCTAAAATATCTTGTCGAAACGCGTCGGTGGACCTGAATTAATATCTAGTAATAATCTTTTTCTTATCCATTATCATGTATTTTTCTTTCCGTTTTCTTTATATATATATATATATATATATATATAATAAAAAATAGATGAATATATAATAATACATGTGCGTGCGAGCGTGCGTAATATTTATTTATTTATATATATATATATATATATATATATATATATATATATATATATATATATATATATATATAAAATGTGTGTGTGTGTGTGTGTGTGTGTAATAATAATATATATATGTGTGTGTTTGTGTGTGAAATCATCCACCAAATTATGATGTTCAAGTCATATTTTTCTCGAATATTTTCTTCTTTATGTGTGAATATTTACATACTTTTCCGGCGAATGGTTACTACCGATGGCGTTTGCTTCTCTGTATGTCAATGAGCGTCTGTAGTTCTCAGTCTGTCTGACCTTGTTACAATATACTGACGGGATGTTTACCTGCTTCTGTGAAAGTCTCTTCCGGTTTGTCTAGGCCACTGTGTCAATAAAGAACCACTATCGGGCTGCAGTTTAGCAACAGTCAATGTTCCTTATTTTTCATTCATTTTGCTTGCCTACTAACACAACTCCCTCTCCACTTTTTTTTCTCAAGCGCATTTTCCGTTTTTTGTTTTGTTTTAGTTACTTTTTTCTTCCTCTTTTTTTTCCTTCGTTCGTCCCATTTGCTGGAGGTAAACTCTACACGCATGTCTGTCTGTACATTATATGTTTCAAGGATTCGACGGGTGTTGTAATGGTTAGCAAGCTAGACTAGCAAATTTTCACCATTGAGTTCGAGTCTCATTGGGTGTTTTATTCATACAGCCTTGTGTCTAAGCAAAAAGCTTTATAAATTATGAATGCAATATTCAGCTCTCTGAATATGTTCAAGGTAATCAAATCCTAGGATTTCGAAGAACGCTTTTGTAATTAAATAGGCCTACCATATTTATAACTTCATAGTACATTTACGTACATCTAAATTCTATCTACTTGTATGAATCGCTTATTGCTCTGTATTTCAGACGATGAGTTTCCCGATTTTAATTTAGAAAACATTCGTATACAGGTATTTCCCTATCCTGACAGCTGTTTATACGGCTGGTGTTAGTTCATCTAACTGTGTATTAGTCAATTATTTTTCTTTTATTCAAATATCTTCACCAGGGTGTCAAGATATGACATCAGTAAGTTTTTTTCATGATTTCTCATCCGTGTTAATCAGAAAAATCAGTTTCCAAATGACTGGACACCGGGCAGACTGATGAAAACTTTTCCAAGAACATTAGCACTGAAGATAACACCTGCACCAGGTGTTATAAACACATTCTTGCTCCTAATGCAAGTTAGTCTTTTAGTCAACCATCAATGTCCCTCTTGTGATCTCTCTCTCTCTCTCTCTCTCTCTCTCTCTCTCTCTCTCTCAATATATGTATTTAAATTGGCCGACCGTAATCCGAAGGCTCCGTTTTTCAATAGCTACAACACTGATGTATAGAGAAGGGCGAGACACCTTTTCCTGGATTGCTCCACTTACCCTTGATCCGTACCTTATAATACTGTGGAGGCGTCAAGTATCATTTTTTGAGTCTTTGGTATGACTCGACTTTGGATTGAACTCAGGTCTCCCCGAACACTGGTGAAGAAGTGCTCTCAGTTTTTGAAAACTAAAAACTAAATATACCTTTTATCTGCCAGCTTGATGATCGCTATAACGCATGAAACTCAGAGTGGAGGAAAAGCAGTTTATGTTTTATGATTTGAGCATTATAGATATATTGTGGGGTGCTTTGTCTTCGTGTAATAGTTAGCTAGTCTAACAGATCAAATACTTCTGAATAGTGAGTTCGATTTTCATTAAGTGCCCCATACTTAAAGCTTTGTGCCAAATGTAGACTATGCCTTCTTATATATATATATATATATATATATATATATATACGCACACAACCAGTCAAAAGTATATTTCCACCCTCAAATTTTTTTATTTCTCACCCTAAAAGTGTTATTTCTGACAAGTTAATCACCCCAATGTTTTTTGGGGTTTTTTTATTCTACAAGTCTTCCTGAGCCACACATTAGATGCAAATTAAGCAAAACAAAAACAAAAAATACACAAAAAACTACTTAAACTTTTCATTCATAAAAATGCCCCCCTTTGACCGATATAACTGCTCCACAGATTCTCGTCATTCTTTCCACCAAATACTGTAGGTAGACACTGAACATAGTTCCGCCCAGCTTTCCTACAAGAGATGCTCGAGGTGAGCCGCGCTTGTGGGTTGTTTAACTCGGACTTTTCGGTCGAGTTCATTACCACCTGTTCAATGAGATTTAAGTCCGCTGTTTGTGCCGACCAAGACATCAGTTGAAGGTCGTGCTGTTCCTCTATGCTTTTAATGTACCTCAGGCAGAATTTACTCTTATGCTTTGGGTCATTATCTTGCATGAGTACAATTCCTTGATCCAGATGGGATCGCGTGATGCTGTAATTTGCTGTGATAGCCGGTCTGATTCAGTTTGCCCTTCACCTGGTGCAAATCCCCGACTTTGTAATTGACAAAAGTCTCCCACAACATAATAGAGGTTCCTCCATGCTTTATTGTTGGTGTGTTACAGAGGGTACTCTTCTTTCACCAACTCTTCATCGCACATAGATATTCCTATTTGACCCAATGATTTCCGATTTTGTTTTGTCTGTCCAAAGGACTTTATTCCACTGCTCTATTGACCAGTCTTTGAGCGTCTTAGCCCACTGAAACCTTTTGACATTGTTTTGCTTCCTCAACAGTAGTTTCTTGATAGCAATTCTGCCATATAGTCCAGCTTCACAGAGTCTTCTCCTTACTGTGAATGTTGACACATTTTTTTCCTGGCATTGGTTCAGTTGTGCAGTGTTGTTTGGAGGAGTCAACCTTCTGTCACGCAAGTTAGTGACTCTGATGAAATTGACCACTGCATAGGTAAAACAGATAGTATCTAGCAAGCAGTAATTCAACACAATATAGTCTAATGTGAGTTGAAGTAGTGGTATAATGTAACTTTTGGAAAACGTTTTATTCATGCCCATTTCAAAAGAAGAAAAAAAGAGTTCAAATAGATATCTATTTATACTAAGGTCAAAGGTAATTAGGAAGACTTGTATTTAGTAAAATATATAAAACCATTGTGATGCTTCACTAGTTTCATTAAAAAATAACACGTTTGGGATGAGAAATAAACATCTTTGAGGGTGACCAAATACAAAATCCTTGCAGTAGATGGTTTGGTTTGGTTTCTTTGTTTAATGGCATATTAACTCTTCTTAGGTTATTTAATGCCAAAGCCATTCTCCTAGAAGAACAGTAGTGGTACTATTTAACCCATAGCTGGGAGGATAAGGGGGTTCAT
Organism: Sepioteuthis lessoniana; assembly: GCA_963585895.1. NCBI lineage: Eukaryota > Metazoa > Mollusca > Cephalopoda > Myopsida > Loliginidae > Sepioteuthis > Sepioteuthis lessoniana. The sequence goes on from CAUZXS010003498.1 coordinate 179,146, forward strand.
ACCTTTCCCAAGGGTATTTGCCCGAAAGTGAACGTAATAGCGCGACTGGAGTACGAACTCGCGTACTACGACTCCGCAGTCCAACGCTTTAACCATGTCAAATACGTTTAGTGACCTGGAAACTCATTTATCATCCTCTATAATTTCAATAACTTGACGGGATCATTGTTATTTTTGTTCAACTTGTTTGATTGCTTTAACAGTTTGGGATGAAATAACTCGCTCTGAGGTAGTCTCTTCGGTAGTATATATAAAGATGGTCAATTTTGTTCTTTGTCATGGAATTTGAAAGAAAAAAAAGGAAAACAAAGAAGAGGAAAGTGTAGATAAAGATAAGGACGTGAATAAGAGAGAGAGAGAGAGAGAGAGAGAGAGAGAGAGAGAGAGAGAGAGAGATTGGGAAAGATTTAATGGAAAGAAAAATATTATAATGAACTGAGTTGACACGAGATAAAAAGAGAGAGATTTTAAGGAAAGAAAAGTATTATCAACTGAATTGACACAAGAGAGAAAGAGAGAGAGAGAGAGAGATTTAAGGAAAGACCAACAAATTTTGTTGCTTCTTTGGTTTAATTTTAATTACCTTTGATTTCCTGAAAAACCAGTTTGCCTTTTTATTGCTGTTATTTGCCTCTTCATCTTGTAGATGAATAATTTCCGTTAAATTAGCAATGTATTTCAACTTGAAAATAATAAAATAAATTTAATAATCTTCGAGTTATTTTAGATAAAGCATTGTTACAACAAAGTTTGATTTCTTTATATCGATCGTCACGGATTATTTGATTCCAAAGCCATCTTTATTGAAGAATAACAGTAATCTTATTCAACTCATAACAAGAGGGTACATGCCTTTCCCAAGAATATCATTAGTCTGAAAGTGAATGTAATAGCACAACCGGAATTTGAACTCGCCTATTTCGAGGCTGCATTCCAGTACTTCAGCCGTTACGCCACCACATCTTTTTAAGAGGAGCAAATAAATTCAAGGTTAATGTCACAGAAAGTGGAACTGGTGAGTCGAGTTCAAATTCCAGTTCAACTTCACAGTAATGCTCGAAATAGAAAGCATGAATCTATCTCTTCTATCCCAAACGGTAGGCAGGGTTCGCTAGTCTTGATTTATCAACAATTTAGAAAGACAATTCTAAATCCTGACTCCGATGGGCGTAGAGTAAGTGACTCTATTTCAACAAAAATGATGAGAAAAAAAATTACTCACTCACTAATGAAACCACAACACATTCACTATGTCTACAGCTAGTAATGTCACAAATACTAATTTTTGAATAGTTCATTAAAAAATATTACATTTCTGTTGTTTCCCCTGACAATCCCAAGATCACTACCGTCTGATTCTGTAGCAAGAAGTGTGAACCAGAAATAATGAAATAATCCCTGGCAATATTTAGAATTGATAATGGCCATTCCTGATGCTGATGAAAGTTGTTTTATGAACAGTTATAAACCATCGATACAGCGCCCCCATCTTGTTTTTTTTATTTACCCTTATCAGATTAGATGCAATATTCTCACTAAGATTAGATAGGCTTTGAGCCAGACCAAGCTTAAAAGGGCAGATCTCTGGATAGAAAAAACGATTAATCTACCAAGCCATTACAATAGTTGTTGTTGGCGACCGTAGTCGAGGGCGACCAGAAGGCTCCCTTTTTTAATAGCTACTACACCGAGGTGTAAGGGGAGGGCGCAACTCTTTTCTTTGGATTGCTCCACTTTACTCTTGATACGTACCTTATATTGTTGAGCGTTAAATCAGGAGGTATTAAGTACCAATTTTAAAGTCTTTGGTATGACGCGACCTGGGATTGAACCTAGGTCTCCCGGACCATTGACGAACACACTACCCACAAGGACAATGAGTATTATATGTGTAATCTCCACAATGACGTTCGCGCGCGCGCGTGTGTGTGTGTGTGTGTGTATGTGTGTGTGTGTGTGTGTGTTAGGATTGTGTAGACTCAGAGTCAACGGCGCTTGGTGACTTTCAGTTTCACATCTATGTGATCTTCAGACCGAATTTTTGTCTACGCTATCCTAACTTGCATATATAGGGTTTTAAGCGATATTGCAAACTTTATTTATCCATTTTCTTGTTTGCTCTGACGAATTCCAGTTAATTTTTAGAGCATTGATTTATATCAATGCTTTTTAACAGGATTGAAATAAGTTTATAATCTTAATGTGACCGATTGTTGTTTTTTATTTTTTTTATTTTTTATTTTTTTTTTAATAATTTGGTCTATGGATTTTATTTGCATTGAGCTCTCGACCGGGATTACTTAGATTTGATATTCTATATTTAAATATTTTGATTGACCTACTTGGAATTATTCCTAATTCCAGATTTACTGGATTAAGTATTGTTTTATATATATATATATATAAGTTAATTTTTTTCGTGTTTTTGATTTATATCAAAAACACATAACAGGATGGAAATAAATTTATAATCCTAATGCGACCGATTTTGTTTTTTTCTTAAAGAAATTATTGCTCTGTAATGTCAGTTACATTGAGCTCTTTACCAGGAAAATTTAGATGTTCACTGTTGAATTTTTTTTTTTTTTTTTGTCCTGATGGAATTACTCCCAACTCCGGTTTAACTGGACCGAATAATACTTACACACACACACACACACACACACACATATATATATATATATATATATATATATAGTGTCGTTAGAAAGAGTACCATTATAATGAAGGTGAAGTTAGGTTATTTGGTTTAATGTCATATTAAACCTTAATGGTTATCTAATGCCAAATTCTGTTTATACATATATTATATATGATATTTAAATTTATTGGTAATATTTTTTAACGAGTCCGACATCATTTGTTTGCAGTCAGGTAAATTGTTTAAAATATAGCAAATGATTATATAGTTCTATTTTACCTATACATGAAACCCTAACAGGTACTATTATTCCGAGTTGGAGTGGACCTGGGAGTAATGGCAATGAAAGGGTGCTACACATTCTCCAAAGCTCCACATCTGAAGATTCACCATCAGATGGTTTAGACAATGAACTGAAAAATGATGAAGTTGTGAATGAGGAGGAGAAATATACTCAAACCAAGATCGATGATTCTTGAGAGGATAAAAAGTCAGAATTTCTAAAAATTTAATTATTGTGGAATTGACATTAAATGTTTATATATACATATATATATATATATATATATATATATATATATATATATATATATATATATATACTGTAACGTTGGTAATCAGTATTTAATTCGACAAATGCACAATAGCCCAGTCAGCTGGGGCTGTAGATTGCGCCAATTGCATCTCTGCAGAGGAGTAAGACTCCTACCCCTCATTGAGTGTCCTGAATATAACACAAAACCATCTGATGTTGAGGCCTTAGTCCCGGAGAATGTGAAGTACTTCTCTCTTGTCATTACTCCCAGGTCCAGTCTGACTCGAACAGGTAGTGCCTGCTTAATCTTTTGCAAGGGATTATTATTATTATTATTATTATTATTATTAAATAGAGTTATTAGTGTTATATAGCAATACTTGAAACCATTTAGCTGTGTGCAAACAAATGAGCTCTGGCTCATTTAAATATGTTACCTATTAACTATTCGCTAACAAATCATAATATATATATATATATATATATATATATATATATATATATATATATATATATATATATATATATAGGATTTGGCATTAAATAACCTACATGGATTGATATACCATAAAACCAACCAACCAACCAACTAATACACATGCCAAAGATATAGAACGGAAGATACGTGTATGTGTGTATGCCCGGTTCATGTGTGTGCGTACATGTGTAAAAATAAGTGTGTGTGTGTGTGTGTGTGTGTGAGAGAGAGAGAGAGAGAGAGAGAGAATAAAATACACCCTATTTAGTCACTTATTAGAGGCGTAATTACTGTGACGTATTTGATTTTTTTCTTCTCCCCTCCCTCTCTCTCTCTCCTTTCGGTATAGCATAAAGTATCTATTTTAAGTCTATTATTCCCAAACCTAGTTGAAAGAATCGATAAAAAATCGTTCAAAAATAAATTAACAGTTTTAAGAGAAAAGAATCGAAAAGAAAACTTAAAGACTATTTAAAGAATGAATATTCAACTCAAGACTAAAACTTTTTTCATTTTATCAGTGTTATCATCATCATCGTGTCATGCTGCTAGCACTGATTTCCCTTATACTCTCTCTCTCTCTCTATCTTTCTCTCTCTCTCTCTCTCTCTCTCTCTCGCCATTCGTCTCTATCATTCATCGCTTCTGGCAGGTCTTCTAGACGACATCCTATGTCCGTACAGAGCTGTTGTAGATAGGCTCTAGTTGATGGTCCAACACTTGCATATCCATGTGAAGGAGTTCATAAGAGAACATCGCTTATGAGTTCATTTTTACTTTTCCAGCAATGTCTCGCCCGACATATTTGGATGGTTTTAGAGATAGGAGGTAGGTGGCCGTACAGCTGCTGTAGTCAATGTTAAATATTCATTCTTTAAATATTCAAATACAATAAGCATATCTCATTCAGTCACTCAAGTTCAAATAATTGACAAGTCATAAATCCATCCCATCTTTTCGTTATGTGTCAATAATAAAAGAGACTAGGCTTTTTACCCTTGGTATAGCGGTCTTGCATAAGGAAATCACTAAATTCAAACCAGTTGTATTCCACTTAAAATGTGTCTAATCCTACTCGAGGCAGAGGAGTTGGGTAATACATATTTGTATACATATTTATTCTAAATAGAGGAATTAGATTATAAATTGAATTACAATGACAAGAAAATCTGGCAAGCCCTGCGGGCGACATACAGAAACTCTGGACAGCTGTTTCGACCTTATTAGGTATCATCAGCAGTGTATACTGTGGTCTCTCCCACTGGAAGGTCAAAACATCTGTCCAGTGTTCCTGTATGTCGCACGCAGTGCTTGCCGGATTTTATTGTGATGGTAATTCAATTTATTATACATATTTGGTTATATTCTTTTTGAACATGCACAGTTTTTGTAAGCCCTGTCGATAATTTAAGAAGGTCTTTGGCATGTGTCTCATGATCAAGATATGTTCCGACTCATCAGTGGAGCTTAGAATACACCGTATCTTCCGTAGTCCCCCACTAAAGAAAGTGTTTCAAACTGAATCTGATGGCGAGACTCCACTTCTGGAGATTTTGCAGTGAAGAAAGCACCTTCTCAGGTCCATGCGGACCCAGACTGGTAGTAACTGATAGGGTTCCATCTGTAAGTCAAATAGAACTGTTTGAGAATTATTAGTATTAGGTAGGAATACTTGATACCATATAACTGTAAATTATTTGTATTTAGAGTAGTTACTTGAAGCTATAATTGTGTACTATGGATTATTATTAGTTACTTGAAAATATATAACAGCGCAAACAACTATTATTAAACAGAAAATGATTATTTGAAACCATATAGTTATTACTATCAGATAGGAATACTTGAAACTATACAACTGTGTATATTATTGGTACTTGATAGGATTGCATCATATAATTGTGAGAATAAACTGTTGAAAAATTATACAAAAATGTATACACAAATGTACAATGAACGTAGTTTCCTAAAATCTTGGAATAAAATAACCATAGATAGGTTGACATGACGTTAAAATCATTCACTCATTCAATCAACAATGTTTGTTATAGTCTTCCCTGCATAAACAAAAAAGTACTCGTTTTCTAAAGTTAAATTTTCCTCGTAAGTTTTACAGTTTTTACGAGCATTTTGAACTTTAAATATAAGTTTTCACTAAGACTTCGCCAGATAGAAGGCCAGAAGTACGGAATATATTGTTAAGTGGCATATCAACTTTTGTGAGTTATTTCATGCCAAAGCCATTCTTGTAGAAGAACAATAACGGTATTATTTTACCAATAGCTGAAACGGGGATAAGGGGGTTAATATCTTTCCCAAAGGTATTAGTCCGAGAGTAAACGTAATTGCGCGATTGGAGCTCAAACTCACACTGAAAATAGACCTCTCTATACTAGAACAATTACTTCACAGCAAATTTGTGAATAGGAACTGTTTGAAGACGAGCCAGTAATTAATAGCACGACATCTTTACATACTGAGCAACGGAAATCAGTGGGCTTAATTTCAGTCTGTTTGTTGTAAATTGCTTGCTATTTGGACGTGGCGCACGCCAACAGCTGCAAAATGACGACGTCACTTCTACTTGGTTCTGCTGTTCACTACAATTGCAGACAAAACTAATCGAGTTATTTTTAGTCAGTTTACGTCACTTGCACGTCATTGGTCCAAATTACTGTGACGTATTTGACGTTTTGGTTTTTTTCTCTCTCCTTTCAAATGGCACAAAGCATCTATTCGAAGTTAGTCATTCCCAAACCTAGCAAGAATCGATAAAAAAATCCTTTAAAAAGAAAATAATGAAAAGGATCAAAGAGAAAATTCAAAGACTAGAGAATGAATATTTAACATAAACTACAACATTTTAAGATATAAACTCAGTAAAAAATATTTGATTTTTGTGCCTAGTCATGGTATAATGCTTAACAAACTACGTTAATATTGTTAGTGAATTCGATTCTTACTGGGTTCACAGTATTCTTTGTCTTGTGCCTACCTTATTTTAGTTGCGATTTACGTTCAAGTGGCGATTCCCGCTACTTAACAGTAAGTAGTCTTTTCGGTAACCATATAAGAACAGTTGATTCCATAAACAATTTGAGGTTTGTGTACCAAACTAATAAGTATTTCTGACTTAGTTTTTACTTCAAGTCAATCGACCCCACCAAGATTATTTGAATAACATTACATTTAGCGAAAACAATGTTTTAACTTATCAGAAATTTAGTCCACTATCTTTACTGTAATGTTAGTCACTTTGACTCGGTCAATTTTATCATATATTGGTAATATTATCATATATTGGTAATATCATTATAAATTGGTAATCTTAATATATATTGGTAATATCATATACTGATGAATATCAGTGGTGGTATTCAAAACATTTTGATAAAATGAAAAAAAAATTTGATAAAAAAGAGAACAAAAAACTCTCTTGGTCACTCATGACCGGGAAATAATAATTGGCTCTGCTCCAGGGGTCGGAGAAGTGATAATCTCCAGAGGTCAATTCCTTAAGCTTATTGTGGTAAACCACAGGGGATTGAGCCATGTATATTTCCCATCCACAAGTACACATGATAAACTTGAGGTTGAGTCACAAAAAGAGACTAGAAGGTGCCTACTTATAAAGATAACAACAATGTTAACAATATCTAAGAATATAAATAAACCTGTATTCAACCGGGACAATTAATTTTTGAAATGCATATCAACGGGCAGATGTAAAAAGCATAAAACCTCAAGCATGACTCATCAGTGCAATAATAATAATAATAATAATAGTGTAATGATTATCAAACGAAGAATGATGGAAAAAAGAATTTGGGTCCTCAAGAGATGATGGGATAACTAAATATGAAACATTCAACCTGACTCCGAAACACACAAGTGAGATGCACAGTAAGGATCAATCTCACTATTCTTGCCATTTTACACAAACTCTTACTCAATACTCAGCACCCACCCACGCCATAAATACAGGGGCGAATCAATAAATTCTTAGTCTGACACGTAATTGTTAGCTGAATTTTCAACTGGTATTTTCAATGCATGATGCTTGATCAGGAATCATTATCCATCACTGAATTAAATGAAGGAGATTATGTTGAAAAATATACAATTGATGCGTAAAATAAATGATCTTATATTATTACGCTACCGATTTTCCTGACGTTCCCACGTGTATACACACACGAGTGCATATATATATATATATATATATATATATGTGTGTGTGTGTGTGTGTGTGTGTGTGTGTGTGTGTGTGTGTGTGTGTGTGTGTTTAGATGGGCAGCAGTCTTTCATTTAAGTATGTTTGATTAAATAATAAAGACACACACAATAAAGAAAAATTGTAGTTAATTAACTACAATAAAGAAAAAATAAACACCCTAAATAGTGAAGCACATAATATGGCCTATTAAAGGTCCGAAAGCGCTTGGGACAATTTTGATACATTCATCCACTAATTCCAACCTGAAACTAAGACACTCATCAGGAAACTTGAAAGGATCTTAATAAAATTATATAGACAAAATGTGTCTTTATTATTTAATCAAATATATATATATATATATATATATATATATACAAGGATCAGCTGAAAACTTCATAGGCTGACCAAGATACTCTAATGGAATTTGATCAAATGAGACTTATTAATCAACATAGTCCTCCTTGCAGTCCATTCACCTCTTCCATTGGTGATGCAGTACTTGGATCCCATTGGTAAAAAAATGTCATCATATGTACTTTACAATCTATGAACTTTTTAACCCACACTTCCAAACACAACCATTAATATAAGTAAATAAACCAATGAGTCATTGCTAATTTGATTAGTGTTCCTCCCAAGACTAATAAAATCACATTAACTACGTGCCTTTACCATTGATAGATAGATAGATTGATCAATTAAGAACATTTGAATCAAAAGAATTCATCCAACAGATGGTTATCCTACGCCAGTTATCCTACGCCACCAATACATTTTACATAGCTCTTCTTATATCAATCCCTTTAAAAGAAATTTTAAAATCTTTCTAAAATTATTTCTCTACAAAATCTTTTCCTCCTGACACACATATATATATATATATATATATATGTATGTGTGTGTGTGTGTGTGATTAAATAGAATAGACACTTTGTATTTGCCCAGACACGCAGGACACTGCTGGAGAAGCAAGGACGAACTCATCAGTTATGTACTCCTATGGACCGCCGCATATGGCCAAGCAAAAGCAGGACGACCAGCTCGAACATACATACAGCAGCTATGTGAGGATACGGGATGTAGTCCTGAAGACCTGCCAGAAGCAATGAATGATAGGGAAAAGTGGCGAGAGAGGGTCAGGGATATCTGTGCTGGTGGCACGACATGATGATGATGATCTTTGATCCTTTAAAGTCCCAATACGAGATGTTTGACTTCTAGACGGTATGAATTCAGAAAGGCGCCATATTTTCCCAAATTCAATGCAACTAATCTCGTCATCTGTAATTGCTCTCCTTCAACTAGTTTCCTCAGTACAACCAATGTAGTGTACCAGTTTAAATGTCCACAAAGAGAATGCGTCTCCAATATGTTTAGTGTTTACATAGGTCTGACTACAACAACTCTGTCGAGACATTTAACGCTTCACCTTTCTGACACTAGTTCTATCAATCAACACCTAAAAATACATTCGTGTCTCTCCTCAAAATACAGAAAACAGATCTAACTGAAAACACTTTTATATTACACAAAGAGAAAAACAAACAATAACTCCAAATTCTTGAAGGTCTTGAATAAGATTAAGTTCGAATATAGCAGCCATATTCTAAAATGCCTTTAACACTTTTTCCGCAAATTCTTCCTTCCTTCTTAAAATGAAAGGAATTCTAATTTGAATGCAGTTTCATTCATTTTACTGCTTGCTCAAGGGTCGAGATTCATGAAACTTAAGAACTAAAAAAAAAGTTGAAAGTTTCAACATTTGATATCAATTATATGTAACTCTATTTATAGAGTATTGATCATTTTTCTTTAGTTCTTAATTCGTATTTTTGTTATTTTAAACACACACACACACACACACACACCATGCTTATCGTAGAAAATTTACGCGGTGACCCGAGTTCAAATCTTGGACGAGGTTGTTTTCATTCCACATCGAGCTAATACCACTGGGAAAGGGACAAAACCAACTATTCTCCCTCCACTTACGGGTAAATAGTAGGGCAGAATGTGCTTCATGGCAATCGGTCTCAGACAGGGGTGGCTAAACTGCGGCCCGCAAGCTGCATGCGGCCAACAAGCTGTTCTGTGTGGCCCACAGGAACCTCTAAAAAAATGAAAAAGTGAACACTTGCCCTTGAATCAAGACTAAACTCTTTTGATTTTAAAAGATGAGGCCCTTTGATAATTCATAACCTAATGATGCGGTCCTCCCGCCCAAAATTTTGGCCACTTCTGGTTTAAGAGAAGGAGAACTCTGAATTCAGACTTGCTGAACTCCACTTAAAAATTGGCCTTGTAGTGCCTTATGCTCAAGGCAAAGAGTTGGATATATATATATATATATATATATATATATATATATATATATATGTGTGTGTGTGTGTGTGTGTGACAAACATATTTTCTATCAAAATCAGTTGCCGAGATCTAACTCGACTTTTGCATACCTGATTAAAATTGGATGGTTCTCAATAGAAAAAAGAAAATATATAAAAAGGGTTCAAGATTAGCTGGAAGCTGCATCTGCATGGATCTCTCAGTTTGACAAAGAAAAAACTATAAATAAATGTATACTACATTGCGAGGTATGACTAGGGCGCCCTGGTTTAGGTGATAAAATAGCAATGATGCTTTGACGCCAAAGCCGTGTGAGCCCAGTCGGCTGGGGCTGTAGAATAATACACCGACTGAATCTCTGCAGAGGAGTAAGCCTCCCCACAACGAGTGTCCGAGATATGTCATTAAATAATCTAATGGTGAGGCTACAGTCTTGCTATTGCTCTTCTGTCCACTCTGGCCCGGAGCAGTAGCACCTTATAGGGTCCTATCTATGGGTCAAACAGAACTGTTTCACATTTAAACTGTGCGTACTGTATGTAAATAAATGACTGATGTTTAATTAAGTTGTTAGTGGTACATTGCAATACTTGGAACCATTTAACTGTGTGCAAACGAATGAATAATGTTGAATAGGATTAATAGTGTTAAATAGCAATAATTGAAACCATTTAACTGGGTAGAAACAATAGCAATATTACCATGCAAACAAATGAGTTCTAATTCATTTAAAAGTGAAGTTACCAATCTCTTATTTATTATATATAACTATTTAAATGTGTCCAAACAATTGACTGGTGTTAAATTGTTACTGTTACATAGCTATACTTAAAACCATTTAACTGTGCAAAAAAATGAGATGATGCTCGTTTAAAAAATGTTATCAACAAAATGTGTTTACAAATCATATTTAATATATTAGTATAAACAGTATTTGGCATTAAATAACCTACAATGGTTGATATGCCATAAGACCAAACCAAAACTATGTCTAACCCCTGAGTAACCATCAGATGTTGTCTTTGATGAGGACATTGCAGCTCTCTTCACTGCCGTATTTATACATACTCGCGCTTCTACGCGTGTAAACACACACACACACACACACATTCACAGATACACACACACACACACATGTATTGTTTTGTCTGTCTTTATTATTATGCCTGTTTTCGTAAATCGCAAAATGATAAACATTTTTTCGGAACTTTTTCTTCTTTTTAGTTTTCTTTTTTTTCCCCTTTCTTTTGCCTTTTTTCTTGCTTACTTTTTTTATCTTTTAATTAAATTTTTTTCTTTTTTCTTTTTTTTTTTTTTTTTTTTTTTTTTTCATTGGTATTTCTCCGATCCAGATAATCGTGGAACTATATGGAGATCCATTTGTTCCAAATCAGTTTATTCTTTAACATACTAATCAACATTTATTAAAGTGAAAAATGAATAATTTCATCGAGACAAACGAACAAGCACGTCTCGTCAACACATCCGCCTCCACGTCATTTATGAATGAATGAATGAATGAATGATACAGCTTTACACATGCTCAGTTCAATACTATTTTGGCAGGAGGAACGAAGAAGTGTTGGCGGGGAGTAGTGAGTAGCAACGTTCAATAACCTTCTAGCACCAACCTTCAAGCAACTACCTATACTTCCTCACCATCGGCTGAACCGGAGATGAAGGATGCCTGCTTGAAATGTTTATTTGTATTTCTGTCTACGCATGAGCTAAACACAGCTGATGGCATTTAGCTTCCGGTTCCGGTTTGTGCAGCAGTCCATGCACATTATTTGCTTCATAGATGAGGCAGAGTGTCGACAATATGATTCAGTAAGCTGAGAGACACACACGAGGTATTAGATCATCATCGTTAGTTGGGATGTGAAAGTGTCTGTGTGTTCGCCTGTTGATGCACTGAGTAAGGTACCACAGAATGGAAAAATAGATCCACAATGGAAAAAAGGAAACTCCCCAACACCCACGCATATATATATATATATATATATATAGAGAGAGAGAGAGAGAGAGATAGAGAGAGTGATGTAATATGATATTACTTATCGGTCTGACTTATGATATTAGTTTTACGCCATTTGCGACTTTCTAATCATAAAGAATAAGCCTGATCGGAGAATAATATATTACATTATACTCACTGATATATATATATATATAATATATATATATATATATATATATATATATATATATATATATATATATATAAGTAAACCACTTTATAAAAAGTTCATTTTCTTTCAAAACAAAAATACCTGGATTTTATTATTTAGTGTGGCGCTGCTGGAGAAGCAGGACAAGCTCATAAGTGATGTACTCCTATGGACCCCCACATATGGCCGGGCAAAAGCAGGACGACCAGCACGAACATACATTCAGCAGCTATGTGAGGATACGGATGTAGCCCTGAAGACCTGCCAGAGGCGATGAACGATAGGGAAAAGTGGCGAGAGAGTGTCAGGGATATCTGTGCTAGTGGCACGACATGATGATGATGATAATCATCATCATATGATAGAAATAGACATTATTAGATTATATTACAACCAAACTTTACACCAGTGGAAACTTTGTAAGTAAAATATGAATATGTTGCAATTCAAAAAACGTACCTTCCATATAGACATTTATGCAATTTTATTTTTTGGTACAAAGGTGTTGCTTGACGTAGCAGTTATCAACATAGGAAACAGAATCAGCAACCCGAGTTCAACCTCGACGAAGCTGTTTGCGTCTCACTTAACACCAATGCTCTTGGGAAGGCATGAATCTATCTGTTACCATCCCAGCTATGGGTAAACAGTTGGGATGGCAGACTGGTGTTCTTTTGCTTTGGTTAGGCAACCAATCTAGGAAAAGGAAAACTCTGAATTTAGATCAGCTGTACTCTGTTTAAAAATTGACCTTGTGTCACATCATCTTCCCATGAAATATGTCTGTTTCATTTGAAGAGTGCATATTTTTTTTCAAATACGTGGGAGTTTTAGCAATGAAGCTGGGTATGAACGATTGAGACCAAACGATTTATTTATTTCAGGTTTTATCCTGCTCTACTGGTCAATATTTTTCGGATTTTTTAATAACGATTGACTCATTTTACCATTAAAAGTTCTATATAATTATCATTTATTTGTTTGAGCTGTCTCTTTTGTTAATTCAAATATCAACCTCATTAGGATGGATGACTGTAGTGTTTTATACTCATAAAAATATTCCAACAACCAAAAAAAAAAGAAGAAAAAAGAGAAAAAAAAAAAAGGAAAAAAAGGCAGGTTTTAACAGAAGATTGTATTTCTTATCAAATACAAGAAACTTTTAATTATGAGACTGACATGAGGAAATGATCAAACATTTTTTAAATTTTAGGTTCTGTACGGTATTTCTGATTTTAAATTCAATTTAATTTCATGATGATTTTCTCGTTTTACTATATATATATATATAATATATATATATATATATATATATTATATAATCTAACTTTTATACCAATTCTATAATTCTGACAGTGTGAAAAATCTCAGATGATACAATTTGCAAATAAAAAATATTGCACAAATTGATATATGGGGAAAAATTCCATAAAAAAAAGAAGAAAGACTAAAAACATTCGTACTGTTTGAAAACAATCAACTAATAACGTAATGCCTAGTCAAAAGAAAAAACATCGGCAGAATTACTTAAGCTAAACGTAAGAGTTTTCAGTACACTAAGTAGAGCGAAATATGAATACCTACAAAGTGAGAAAAAAATCTAAGTTTCACCTAACCGGATTAGGACGATTCTGATATATATATATATATATATATATATATATATATATATTATATATATATATATATATATATATATATATATATATATATATCGCTGTGCCAGTTAGCTTGTATGCTAACATTATAGGTTAATGGGCCAATTTTCGTGAAACTTAGTATGGGAACTCCTTTTACTTGAAGGATTTAAATGGTTCTTGATACTGGGCAGAGTTCTTCGCTGCTCCCGAAGATACCCAGAACATTTCAATATAAAAGGTTTTATTCGTCCCAAAAAGTAAATGGGGGTAGTCCCTGTGGGTTACTTGCTTATGTGCTTGACTGTGACATCGTAGGATGGGAGTTTGAAATCTAGTTGCCTGTGAAATAATTTAAAGCCGCTTATGTAAACGAACATTTTAGTAAAATAAAAAGGAATGATTGTCTTAAAATGAAGAGAAAATTATAGGAATGTGTCAAAAAATAGAAATTGAGACGTAAAATAAAGAAAAGTTAAGGAGAGACAAGAAGGGGGCGTAAAATCGGAAAAAAATGAAAAAATATTAAAAGAAAGAAGGAAAGAAAAAAGATTTTATAAAACCCAGAAAAACGGTGTAAGATAGATAGACAGGCAGTACAAGAAAGAAAGAGAGAAAGAAAGACAAGAAGAAAAAAAAAGGAAGAAAACAAATGATGTCGTCGAACGGGCATAAAGAGTTATTCTTTGTCACGTGAAAGAAAAAAAAAAGAAGAGGAGAAATACGAACTTTACCACGATATGGAAGTCATAAATTGCCAGTCACTGAAATCAACTAGTCAACAAATAAAACGTACAAAAAATTAAAAACAGAACGAATAAGATATTTAAAAGATGATAGCAAAAGGAGGAGTGGTTTAAGTGAGGTAAAGTATTGGGTTGGGTACTTCTCGTCAAGCAAGTACAGTGGCATGCATGAACGTGTGTGAACTTGTGCAATAGTAGTAGCTACTGGTCATATTTAGTATAATGGCTACTGCTACGGAGACTTAAGACCATGACGTCAAATATGGCGTAAAATGATTATATATTTATTAAGTAAGTTAGTTAGTTTGGTATTTATTTATTCGTTTATTTAATCATTTCATGTGGACGGGAGAAAGAAATAAACTTCAGAGAAGATAAAGACAGACGACATATGTTGAGAGTGGGTGACAAGAAAGATGTTTAAAAAAGTCGCAAACAACCGTTAACTTGTTCTGTTGATAAGCCGTTTTCAATTATTCGCTTCTCTGTGTCGAGTTATCTGACTTTTAGAGGATACACTTTCTTTTTCTTTATATCATAATTTCTTTTTCTTTATATTGAAAGGAAGATCGCCCAGCTTTTAATTTTCGACGTTTCACCCAAAAATACAATCAAATTAC
Source organism: Sepioteuthis lessoniana (assembly GCA_963585895.1). Classification (NCBI taxonomy): domain Eukaryota; kingdom Metazoa; phylum Mollusca; class Cephalopoda; order Myopsida; family Loliginidae; genus Sepioteuthis; species Sepioteuthis lessoniana. The sequence goes on from CAUZXS010003498.1 coordinate 194,536, forward strand.
AAATGTCTTTTTATTAGTTGTTTTCATTTGTTTTATGTTTTTTTTTATATTTATCAGGTTGATATTGTGACCGAACTAATCTTAAGCCATGAATAAAGAAATAGCTTTGTACAAGATTCAAACGATGCCTGATTAAATAATTAAAGTAATCATGTTTATCAAAACAAACAATATAAAATAAAAACTGAAAATAATTCATGACTCAAACGACTTTTGAAAAGCCTGGACACTCAATATTGACTGACTTTAATCGGGAACTTTTTTTTGTCTAATTTTTATATTACCGTGTTGTAATCTATTTTGTCAAGGTGAAAATCAAACATTTCTCGTTCAACAACTTTCGTCAGAGGGAAAGTCTATCTGTCTGACAGATGGGACACGCTTCAACCGGCCTTGTCAGACAAACCACAGCTCTGGTCAGGTGTGTTTTGTCGCTCGGTTAAGGCCGCCTGGCATGGATGCTGGGGAAGCCTAGTACTCGTGCTGCATGGCGGCGACCGACATTCCTTTGGGCCTCAGGGGGCCGTCCCCCAGGTTGTTACCTGTTTCAGCAGGGCTCGGTTTATCGTCTGACGCCTGAGGCGCCCGTTTTTAGGTGAATGCTAAGGCATTTTATAAACCGCCGGGCTTTTGTGAGCTCCGGTTCTGCACCTGGTGTTTAAGATAAAAAAAAAGGCCTTGTGTCGGACTCTGGAGTGTCCGACAATAACCAGAAGGGAAGTCGGGTTCAGGTTAAATGCCTCAGCTGGTAAAGAGCTGATTGCTACTTTAGCCGCAGAATTAAAATCCAGTGCCTCTACCATTGTCAATTCTGTCTCTCTCTCTCCCCCTTTCTCTCTCTTTCTCTCTCTCATTTCCAAAGTGACCAAGACTTTAAATTATCAAAATTAGTTACGTGTCCCCAAATAAACCACATTTAGACGGTCGCTAAAGTTTACGTAAGTTTTCAGGATGGCCAGAACTTCAATCTTTCTTTTATCAGAAAGAAATTTGCAATTATTCGTTTTCTAAGACCAAATAAATAAAATTGAAAAAATTAAATAACAGATTTGTTTTCTTTTATGTTATTTCAGGCATATCTATTTATAAACAGGGGAGTACTCGTAGCGTAGTGACTAACGTACTGGACTGCGACATCGTAGAAAGTTCGACATCCAGTCACACCATAAGATTCACTTTCAGACTGGTGCTCTTGGGGAATGGTATGAACCAATTTTAAACGGTAGCTATGGGTTAGATAGTCTGACTATTGTTTGTCTACCTGGGTGGCTTTGGCATTAAATAACCCATGAAGGTTGATATACAATTAAAATAAAAGAAAATTGGAACCAAACCTAACACTCACATGTGTATACATAAATGTTTATATATGGTGTGCAAGTGGTGAATGTATCCACCTAACCCCTCCGACGAAGCCGGATGTGTCACAAGATCAATTTGTAAGCAGAGTAGTTGAATTTCTTGAAATTATCCTGCCACTAAAAAGCAGAAGCTCCATGGTTTCCATGGCGACATCAGCAATTGCCCCATACTCGCCACAGCAATCCCCTGTTCTTAGCGTAGGGAGAGTCACCGTAGCCTAGTGGCTAACGTGCTGAACTGTGACATGGTTATTAGCGAGTTCGGACTCCAATCGTGCTATTACGTTCACTTTGGGACAAATACCATTTTTTCCTCAAGGATGGCTTCGGCATTAAATAACCCACGAAGGTTGACTTGCTTTTAAACAAAGAAACAGAAGAAAAAAAACAGATCTTGGTCTGATGATGGTGTAGATTAGAAAGTAACTGCAACTAAGTGCAGTTAACTTTGTATCTACATCATTCAAATTTAGATCTCTCTCTCTCTCTCTCTCTCTCTATATATATATATATATATATGTAGAGAGAGAAAGAGAAAGAGAGAGAGAGAGAGAGAGAGAGAGAGAGAGAAGGTGTATCTAAAAAATAATAGAACTGATGTCACAAACAATTTATTTCAATTCCGAACCTCAAACTACATAGTTTCCCCTTCAAAGTAATTTCCCCTCGAGTCTAATTCACTTTCCAATCCTTCTCTTCAACGCTTCTATGTATTGCTGGAAGGATTCTTCTTGGATACCCCTCAGCTTTGTCGTGATGCTCTCTTCAAAGCAGGTCCCTTGGATGATCCTATTGAACTTGGGAAAAAGAAAAAAGTCATGTTGAGTAAGATCAAGTGAATAGGGGGGGGGGTGTTCCTCTCAACCAGGAACTGCTGGATGCACAGCACACCCAGTCCTGTTACTTTTCAGACATACCCAAATCTTCGATGATAATATTCCAAACGCTGTCCTTTCTCATGTCCAGTTGACTTACGATTTTTCAAACAGTCTACCAACAATCGCAAAAACAAAACAAAAATCTGATCTCCCAGAAACTGCTCAAACCACAGTCATAGTCCAACGGCGACACTTCTGGGGTTGCAATGATCTCCCCATAAAGTGGCCCTCCGTAATCACCATTTATTTTAGAATTGCTAAACAAAGAAAGCACCCAAACTACCTAACCTAGAGATTGAACTTATGGATTCAATAATTGATATTGGTTGATTGGTCAGTTGTTTTACAACATATCAATCCTTATTTGTCTAAATGTATAAGATGAAGCTTGATAATTATTATAGCTTAGAATATTCAGACTATCGACCTCATCTTTGTTATACACCCAACGTTTCGACCGAAATGTTCTTTGCCCTTCTTAAGATGCTTCTTGTTGAACTCCGAACTACGGTCTCCACACAGAATCTCGAACCACTGGGATTGACCGTTCCAATTCTGGGTGAATTTTTGGGATTTATAAACCTAATGTCTCCATCACATTTTCATTTATTTAAATTTTTATTTTTTTATCGAGCTTTTTTGATTAATGGTTCCCATATTGTATTTATCTCTATACTTGATCTACTCAACAGGTCACTGTAGCCTAACATGTGCGCCGCTTCTTTGAGATGTCTTATCTTCCTGTGTTCTTCCCTGTCAATCATTTTAGCTTGATCCCACAAGGAGAGATGTTTTCCCCTTTTCTTCTATTTATGGTCAGCCATACCTGATTTTTCCATTTCTCCTGACACATTGCTTTTCAGTGTGCCTCTAGTCTTACTTTTAGAGAGCGGCGTGTTTCGCTTTTATATACTCTACCGCAACTGCATCGGGTGGAGTAGACGCAGTTCTTGGTTATATATTCTGTTGGAGGTTTGACTGGGCAGAGATATTTTCAAAGAGTCGTGCTCCTGGTGAATACTGTCCTGATATCATTTGGACTGCATATTTTTCGAATTTTTTCAGATAGGCCTTTGACATTGGGCAGGGTTATGTGATGAAATTTCGTGTATCGTTCTCTCTTGTTCGATTTAGATTTATTGGAGCCGATGTGATGCACTCTGGGTAGTTGTTGCAGTGGAGGTTATCTCTTTATCTTCTCTTGATACACCTCACTGTCACTACTAATGGCTTTTGCTCAGTGTTGTAAGCATCGGATGATCCCTGTCTTTTCGTTATATGGATGGTAGGAGTTGAAGTTTAGGTACTGTTCAGTGAAGGCTGGCTTCCGATACACAGTTGACCTGATTTCTTGCTCTGTGCAAGTTATCTGTTGATCTAGGAAGGATAACCTGTTGTCTTGTTCGATCTCCATAGTGAACTGTATAAATGATCGGATTGAGTTCACGTGATCCAGTTGTATTTGTACGTCTTCCTGACGAGGCCAGAGTACGAAGGTATCATCTACGAATCTAAGCCACAATGACGGCTTTAGTGATATAGATCCTTCCTCTAAGTATCTCATGATTATGTTCGCCAATACTGGTAACGAAGACGAACTCATTGTCAGTCCTTCTTCATGTCGGTATATGTCAGACCCTATCCCAAAATAGGTCGCTTCCACACAGAAGGTCAACATCTCCATCAGGTTATCTATTGGGATGAAGGTGCATTCTTTCAGCGAGGGATCTGCAGCCAACTTATCTCGTTATTGTTTGTGGTATAAGATCTTCGTTCTTTCTAAGGATCTTTGACAGGTGCCTTTCCGTCTTCAGGGTCGCGTCTTTCTTTACTTTAAAGGGCTGCCAATTAGCTGTTAACTATGGCATTGACTGGTGTGTAATGAACTTGGGCTTTCGTAGCTTGGATTTTCATTGTTAATTTGGTGCGACTTGACCTCCTCAAATTCTTTCTTGTAAGATTTGCCCAGATATTGTTAGACTCGGGTTTTGTCTCCTATCTGGGATATTCTTTAGCCATAGCAATTTGTAAATAAAAGTATTTTTTGAAAAATCTTTGGTTGTGTATTTAATTTTTTACAATAATGTGTGCCCACTCCAAGCAATGATCAACATAATTACCCTTTTATCTATTTTACTTTTTTAAGTCAATGTCTGATATCTCATTGATTGTTTAAATGAGTACAAATACGACATAGTTTTTTTGTTTTGTTTCTGCTTTTTTTTTTTTTTTTTTTTTTTTTTTTTTTTTTGCTTATTTCATTAACCTTGATGCAGGCATCAGGAAGTATTTCCTAACCTACGTCTTTTAATTGACTCTATATTTACCCAAACCCTCTATGACAAGCAGAATGTGACAAAGTAATTTTAAAAAGTGAAATAAAGCTGGTTTGAATTCAGAGTTTTCCTTCTCCAAGACTGGTTGCCTAACCAAGACTCAAAAACTCAGACTACTATAATATTTACCTATAGCTGAGGTGTGGGACAGATGGATTAATGCCTTCACCAAGGACATTAGCGAGAAGGGAAATGCAAACAGCCACGTCCAGGGTTTAACTTGAGTTATTTAGTAAGCTTAGCTTAGTTGTGGTACAAAACCAGAAGTATGGGGCACCCCGTGAGAGTAAAACTTACGAACAATAGTTTGTTAATCTAGCTCATTGACAATTGCACCAACTGAGGTAATCACTTTTTAATGAGGTACGGTGCTGCTTGGGAATATGTCTTAAGAAAATTGTTTTTTTATTTGTTTTATATAATGTTAACCACGAACGGTTCTGAAAGTCTGTAAAAGTGGCTAAATTCCTTTCTGAGCAACGTTTTTATTTTTTGGGGTTTTGTTGTATTTGTTTTTGCTTGTTTTTTTTTTTTTTAGTTTCGTTTTATCAAACTCAACCGATGTGTATGTGTGTGTGTGTGTGACTGTGTGAATGAGAATGTTCCTTTTGTCTTTCTCTGTCTCCACCATTCATATATCAACCCTTTATTTCTATGGTCACTGGTTTATTTTCCTACTTTATTCTTCCCCTGCTAACATACATACATACATTACGTGAACGAAAAAGTAAAAAAAAAAAGAAGCAATTTACAAAAACGAAAAGAAAAGGAAAGAGAGAAGAAAGGATTATGGAAGGAGGAAGTTAGTGGTATGTTGCAAATTCAAAGAGTCACTGTGTGTGTCTACAGCCCTGTACAATGAAAAGCAAACGCTCGAACATTTTAAGCCAAAGATACACGTGCCTCTGTCATAGACTGTCGCGCAGCCACAAGTATATGTGTCTATACGTATACAGTTGATAGTAAAAAAAAAGAAAAGAAAAAAGCTTAAGACATTACCGTTTGGTTCTCGGAATCCGGGTTAGCCGCAATATAAAGTAGAAAGTAAAGTTGGCGACCTTAGTCGAGGATAACTCGAAGGCTTCTTTTTCGGGGGAGGACGCTACTCTTTTCCCTGGATTACTCCACTTTACCCTTGATCCTTACTTTATAATGCTGAGTGCTAAGCAAGGCGGTATCAAGTACCATTTTTTGAATCTTTGGTATGACTCGACCTGAGATTGAACCCTGGTCTCACGAACCATTGGTGAACACTCTAGTCATTAGACCAATGGCCCCACTGGAAATAAACAGAAAAGAACAGTGACTTTTTCTATAGATTTCTATCTTCCTCTGTCCGTAATTTCAGTCATACACACACACACACACATACACACACACACACATACACACACACACACATTGAGTAAATAATAATAATTATCATGATCATTTCAAGTTACTTGAAAAGTGTTTTGGTTTCAGGTCGGAGTTGACAGATGAACTCCAACCTAAAACACTTGTCCGAAAATTCAAAGGACCCTTAAAGAATTATATATGTCAAATGTGTCTTTATTATTTAATCAATCATATTTAAATGAAGGATTGCTGTCCAACCACACACACACACGCGCACACACACACACACACACACACACATATATATATATATATATATATATATATATATATATATATTATATATAAAATTATTTCTTTGTCTGAAGATGCAGATTGTTTAAAATATAAGGTCTACTGAAACAAATATTATTACAAAAAATAAGTAATTTTTAAAGGTTTTTCTTTTATATATATATATATATATATATATATATATATATCATAACAGTTTATGGTTTTCACTATCTCACTGGAATGTGGTATAATTTGGAGAGTGTTCAATATCAGTGATAGAGCTTTTATATAATATAATGATAGATAAATGTATATTAGTTTATATATATATATATATATATATATATATATATATATATATATCATAGATGCTTATCTGCGACAATTATCTGCCGTCTTTACACGCTAATCATCTGGCAGAAACAAAAAAAAAAAAATGATGATCCTATTTACCAACCCCTCCGCTCGGGCAGGATATGACACAAGGTCAATTTTTAAGCGGAGTTCAACAGGTTTGAATTCAGAATTTTCCTTCTCCTAGACTAATTGCCTAACCAAGGCTGAAGAACCTAGTCTGTCCTACTATTTACCCATAGCTGGAGGGAGAATAATTGGATTCATACCTTCCCCAAGGGTATTAGTGCTATGTGAAATGATGATTGCCGTGTAAAGACGCCATAAAAACCAGTGGTCGCAGATGCTGTTTTCATTTCAACGTTCGACCTCGAGCAGTAATTTCCAATGTGCAGCGCATGCCCCACCGGTGGGATATGGTATCAATTTGGTGGGGCATGCAATATTTTGGTAGGTCCTGTTTAGAAACCGAGTTAATGGCCTTTTAAGCTTATCACGTGAATTGCAGTAAAATCTTGAAACTGTAAGAATTAAATATTACAGGTGGGCATCAGAATTTTAGAAATACCAAAGCGGGGCATGGTTCAAAATCAGATGGCAGTCTCTGACCTTGAGGTAGGCCAGCCAAAGCCTTCAAGCACAACGCTGAAATATTGGTTTTGACAGATTGCATAGATTCTTAAACCAATTCAAGGTAGTATTCATTTGGTTTGGTTTCTTTTGTTTAATGACATATCAACCTTCGTGGGTTATTTAACGACAAAGCTATCCACGAAGGACAGTAGTGATAATATTCATCCCAAAGCTGGGGGTATATTTTCATCCCAGACGGATACTTAATTGGAACTAAGTAAAACACAAATATTTGGATCCTACCAATCCACACCTAAATATAAATAATCCTGTCGTTTTTTATAGCTACTCATTTGCATAAATATACATAAGCAAATCCACAAAATTATCAGTCACACATTTTATCAATGACCGGGTTGGGTCATAAACCAATCCGTGGCGAATAATTCGAGAAATAAAATCATCCTCTGAAGATCTTGTGTTTTTTCATCTATGTACGTTTTAATACTGTCGAATTCATTTCCATCATCCCACACACGTACATACATATGATGCTTGTGGTGTAATGGTTTTCGGCGGAGGAAATGGACTTGACAAAGCTATTTGCATTTCATACACCGCTAATACCCTTGGGAAAAGTTTCAGTCCAACTATTCTCCTTTCAGATATGGGCAAAAAATAGGAAAGATTTCAACATTGGTATGGCAATCGATCTAAGAGAAGGAAAACACCAAAATCAAACCAGTTAAACTTGGCTTAAAAATTGACCTTGTTGCATCCATCTCGTGCAGAAGGATTGGATATATATATATATATATATATATATATATATATATATATATATATATATATGTGTGTGTGTGTGTGTGTGTGTGTGTGTGTGTGTGTGTGTATGTGTGTGTGTGTGTGTGTGTGATAAAGCTTAACGTCTGCGTCTACACATTCGACAAAAGGGAATAAAATATACATAAAAACAAAGTATCTATTCTTAAGAAAAACTTTAAGTGAAAAACAATGAACTACATGAAATTTACTTACTAGTTCGATTTAGGGGCTTAAAAGGGGCAAACGCCCTCGGTGAAAATTCAAATAACTTCGATTTCGATGAAAATAAAAACATAACTACTAGGCACAAAGTAAAGATAATTTTCAAAATTTCACCATCTTATAACAATACTGACCCCCATCGCCTAATAAGGTTTATAACACAGCGTAGAGCCCCTCTGAAAGTGCAAATATATCCAGTTTACATTGAAGATACATGAAAACAAAGTATGTATTCTAATCTAAAATTTTACGAGAAAGAAAATGAAGTATTCGAAATTCACTTTCAAGTGCGATTTGGGGACTTTAAGAGGGTAAACGCTTTTCTGGTGAAAAATCAAATACCTCTGATTTTAATGAAAATAAAATCATATTGCTGATGTTTACTGGATGATTTGTTAAGTATCATAAATAGATATAATCAAAATATCACATTACTATGATCATATATCTTTAAATGTTAGTGTTATTTATGATAATGGAATGAACATTGCAATTATAATTTTCCTCAAACATTTATTTACTTGCATATTACATGTAAAAGCCGCAGTTTATATGATGGCTTCATCAATCTATAAACCAAAATATTTAGATAAAGTATAAGAAGATTATATGCAACCAAGATTATGTCTGGTTTAAAGAAAGCACCTCTTTTACACAAAACTGGCATTCTTTTCTTTTGAACTTCAAGAATGGATATAGATTTATAATCATAAGCAGTATTTTTTTTATTAGAATAGACGAGTATTGAATCCAGTAGTATATTAGATTATACATGGCCAACTAGTAAATAATAGTTAATCTACTAGTTGACCGTGGATTATACTATAAACTTTTAGCCGAAGCCTAGCAATAAGAGCTTGCGAATATTCCGCTCCAAAATATTCAGCAATATCAAAGCAGTAACTTTCATAAATTAGAGTACAATTTTTGAAGGCTCTTCCTGAACCCAGTCAAAGACGGGTATTTCTTCTAGTATATATGACTCTAAATCAGAATAGAATTATCAATGAAACGATTGGGATTTCGAATATATTTAAAGAGAGATTACTTGAATTTACTTCTTGAATAGTATGTATAATTTCTGAATTGCTTTTCTTGTAAAAGCATAGAAAATTGTTATTACATCTTTCAAATTTTGTTTTTGTGTTCTGGGTAATGAAATTTAGAAATAAACCTGTTTTCTATGTAAATAAAATCTGCGTTTTACAACAGTCCTGAATAAAACAACAGGTGCGAATTCAGTTTTTCACCTAGATTGGTTGCTTTACCAAGGTTAAAGAGCTCAGGAGAGGGTGAAAAGTTGGATGCATAGCTTTCTCAAAGTTATTAGCTAAGAAATATTAATACGATATTTCTAAATATGTTTAAACACGGTTTTTATTCTTCTCATAACTTGTGCTTTTCTTTTCTAAAAATATGCGTCATTATTTTTCAGATCAAATTTGAGGCAGGGTATAGGTCGACAGAACTGACAGCATTACAAATGCTAACCCTAAAATGGAAAAGAAAAACAATTCCATTAAAATTTCCAGAGGCAAAGAAAAATAAATTGCAAATTAGATGAAATAGACATTGGTGTGTAAAATATATACGAAAGAGAGAAACAGAATTCTACCCAGTGCTTGACTTAATGCATATGAGTATTTAAAAAATCCTTTTGAAAAGTCTTAAAATCACACCTGTTTCCGTGGAAGCATGGCCCAACCTAACAAATAACATAAAAATAAGGGTTTAATCCCAGAAATTCAATGTTAAAAAGGTCTAATACTCAAAGCTGCTTTGATGGTAGATGTAATTTGTGTCTAGAAGAAAAGATACAAATTATGTTGTATCCTGATCCCGGAGACTATTAAATCGGAGATGTGATTTAAGAGCTAGATGTAGGTACTATTTACCAACCCCTCCGCTCGGGCGGGATATGACACAAGGTCAATTTTTAAGCGGAGTTTAACAGGTTTGAATTCAGAGTTTTCCTTCTCCTAGACTAGTTGCCTCAACAAGGCTGAAGAACCTAGTCCGTCCTACTATTTACCCATAGCTGGAGGGAGAATAAGGGGGTTCATACCTTTCCCAAGGATATTTGCCCGAAAGTGAACATAATAGCGCGACTGGAGTACGAACTCGCGTACTACGATTCCGCAGTTCATCGCTTTAACCATTACACCACGAGGACACCCCAAGAGCTAGATGTAGGTATAGAAATAAATTTAAACTATAGTAGAAAATGTAAATAGATTGTCAAAGTGAATATTTAACTATGATTTATTAAATTGGTATAAATATTTTAACATGGTTAAAGTCT
>CAUZXS010003499.1:0-50000 GCA_963585895.1 Sepioteuthis lessoniana
CACCCAAAAAATCTTTCTTGCTGCTGGTGGAAGGATCGCCTGTCTGCAGTAAGCGTCGTGCTGTCTAACCTTGTAGCTGCCGTCTCTTACTAACAACCCACGACTAAAAATACTAAATAATGGACTCAAAATCACAAACTATGATACCTTATAATAGACTTAATAACTACAACAGAAAACACCGAATAATGGACATATCTCCTCAAAAGAATCTAACACATTTTTGATGCCTTAAACACCAAATTTGGACATATAAACCCAAGAACGACGAACAAATTTTAACTCTTTGACTGGGAGACGCAAATATTTCATGTGGATTCACGAATAATTTCCACACCCACTGAATGATTGTTGAACCCAACAATAAAACCAGGATAAAAAAGATATTTTGGTCTCCTGTCTTCTTTCCATATAATTCCTTTACAGCCTTCATAAACCAAGAAGTGAAACCAGCAAAATAACATGGGGTAAGAATAGAGTAACCCAAAACGGAGTCAGATAGCAAATGACAACAAAATTACATTGAAATACCCTTGCACCACCTATTCAATTTTCTTTGTGTTAAATTCAACCTTGCGTGCAAAGCTGTTTTTGCTGAAAGAGGTGACTGATTATAATTTGGTATCAATGATAGATGTTCTCATCCAAGCAAAAGGTACGATTTCACAATTTGTGAAATATCTTTCTACCATTTCATTTTAAACTGGTATATGCAAAATTAACTGATTACTTTTAATGGCATGTCAACTCACCCAGTGTTATTTTAGCCTTAGTGGTTAGAAAATTGTGTACATTCTGCATTTTTTTTTTTTATGTAGTTGTTTCTTAAGAGTTTTGTTTTGTTTTGTTTTGTTTTATTTTTTGTACACGGCAAAGTACGACTAATTTTTAGCAGATGTATTCGACCCATCGATTGGGTCCTACCATTTTGGGTCGACATGGGAGTAATAGCAATGAAGGAGCACTCCATACTCTCCAGATCTCCAGGACTGAAACCTCGCTAAAAGATGCCGTTTCGTGTCATATCCAGGACACACTTTTTAGAGAGGAGAAGGGGTTTATCGCTCTGCAGGGGATACAGTCGGTGCGTTCTAAGCCCCGTCGACAAGGCTACATAATTGTACAACAATTTTCTATCTACTATTTGGGATATATATTAAACCATCATCACGGTATAAACCTAATTGTTCTGGAGTAATAATCTTAGTAAGTATATTTAATATAAATAAACCCACAAGGTCAGCTATTTGTGAGGAATCATAACCCCCACATAGGGACGTCAAAATTATCTAAAATAACTAATCTACGTGGGTTAAAAGTGGTTTAGATAATTTTGACGTCCCTATGTGGGGGTTATGATTCCTCACAAATAGCTGACCTTGTGGGTTTATTTACATTAAATATACTTACTAAGATTATTACTCCAGAACAATTAGGTTTATACCATGATGATGGTTTAATATATATCCCAAATAGTAATGGCCCAACACAGACACAGACACACACACACACACACACGGTTTGTTATTTTCTCTTATAGAATGCGATTTTTTCATTTAACCTAATTATTAATAATAAACACTCAAAGAGTTAAGCCCTATATATATATATATATATATATATATATATAAATATTCTGATAGATAGTATTAACTACGCCTGAAAATATGTAGATATAACTAAAGAACAATATGAAATAATATTAGCTTGTAGGAAAACAGCTCTAAAAAAATAATTAATCTACGTGGGTTAAAAGTGGTTTAGATAATTTTGACGTCCCTATGGGGGGTTATGATTCCTCACAAATAGCTGACCTTGTGGGTTTATTTATATTAAATATACTTACTAAGATTATTACTCCAGAACAATTAGGTTTATACCATGATGATGGTTTAATATATATCCCAAATAGTAATGGCCCAATTAGCTCAAGCATACAAAAGAAGATTATAAGGGCTTTTACATTTTTAGGATTCAAGATAAAAGTTTCATCTAATAATAAGATAGTTAATTTCCTGGATGTGACTCTAGACCTCTCGAATAACTCTAATAAACTGTTCATAAAAACTGATCAGCACCCTTCACATATTAATGTTTATTCGAATCACTCTAAGACCATAATTAAACAAGTCCCAAAAGCGGTAAATTTGAGAATAAGAAAATTATCAGCAAATGAGAAAATATTCAAAGAGAGTTGTAAGATATATATATAGATGCGGTTTTAAGGAAGAGTTTACGTATCTAGAAGAAAATATACCTAACGATATTAATAAAGAAAAAAATAAGAAATATGATCATAAAAATAGAAAAAGAAAAATTATATGGTCTAACCCCCCTTTTTGTAGACTAGCTTGTATAAATGTAGGTAAATATTTTTTTAAACTGATAGATAAGCACTTTAAACATGATAATATACTACATAAAATGTTTAATAGAAAAACGTTAAAAATTAGTTACTCCTGCACTAAAAATATTTTTCAAATAATCAATAATCATAATAAAGAGATAATTAAGGAATTTCAGGACCGAACAAATAATAATAATAATAATAATAGTAAACAAAACGAATGTAATTGTAAAACTCGAAATAATTGTCCCATGAATGGATTATGTTACTTAAAAAAATATATATCAAGGAATTATTTACCCAAAAGAGAATATAAATGATAGAAAAACTTATATTGGAATTTCCTCCACGAAATGGAAAATTAGATACGCCTATCACAAATATTCTTTCTTCCATGAACATCTGAAACATCAAACTGCTCGATCTAAGCATTTTTGGAGTTTGAAAAATAAAGGTTTAACCCCTGAGATTCAATGGTCCATATTAAAAAGGTCAAATACTTCAAAATGTTTCGATAATAAATGTAATCTGTGTTTGGAAGAAAAGATACAAATTTTACTTTACCCAGAGCCTGGAAAATTATTAAATAAGAGATGTGAATAAATAGCTAGGTGTAGACATCGGGCTAAATTTAAACTATTGAAAATTAACAATGTTTTTTTTTTTAGAAAAAAAAAAACATTGGATTAAATTGAGAATTAATGTAAAGGAATAAAAATAAAATAAGATAAAAGATAAAAAATGTGGAAAAACCATATCATATATACGTACTAATCATTAAAAGTGTAACTGATTTAATATGCTCAAAAATAAAAATAAATTTGATTTTTAAAACAAGTTAAATTTAATTAAATCTTGAAATTAATTTAATATAATTATTACTGTATCGTTACGTAAAGTTATGGAATAAAGTTAATTTTCTAATTTAGTATTAAATCTGTAGTTTTAAGTCGAAAAGTAATTAGAATTTTAAAAAATAAATAAATTTTAAAAAAGATTAATTTACTATAATTCTAACCGAGAATAAAATAAAAAACGAATGTGGGCTAAATGAGGAAATAACTCTGCACCCCTCTTTAACCCCCTCCCACCCTTCTTTCCTGTGTCTATTCGGATTTATTTTATCCATAAGATCTGAAGAAGTCCTGTTAATTTTTTTCGTGTTTTTGAATTTCTAAAAAGCACATAACAGGTTGGAAATAAATTTATAATCCTAATGTGAGCGGTTTGTGTTTTTTCTTAATGATATATATATATATATATATATATACACATTTCTGTCGTATATATATTAATTAATTCTTGACTCTTCCTTTTTCTCTGCTCAATTATACAAAAAACGTGGAGGTGCCCATGGAGTAATGGTTATCGTCGTAGGAAATGGACACGGCGATACGAGTTCAAATCCTGGACGAGACTGATTGCATTTCACATAGCACTAATACCCTTGGGAAAGGTATGAATCCAATTATTCTCCCTCCAGCTATGGGTAAATAGTAGGGCAAACTAGGTTCTTCAGCCTTGGTGAGGCAACTAGTCTAGGAGAAGGAAAACTCTGCATTCAAACCTGTTAAACTCCGACCTTGTGTCATATCCTGCCCGAGCGGAGGGGTTAGGTAAATATCATTAAATATAATTATACAAAAAACGTAAATCGAAAAAGAATAATCCCCTGTTTACACTTAGAAGTAATAATAATATCACTACCACCACCAGGAATAAGCTCAACAATTTGTTGAGTTATAATAATGAGTTTAGACATTAGGTAGGCCGAAGAATGAATTAGCCAAAATATAATGATAAAACCAAGAAGGATTAGGATATTAGCCTGAAAGATCTGTGGATCAATGATAAGGAATTACCTTAGAATTTTAAACTAGATGAAGGCGGCCGAAGGAGTTATTAGTCGAAATGTAGCTATAAGGCCTACAAGGGTGTAAATACTTGTGTGAAAAGTGTTATCGTCGTGAGAAATGGGAGTGATAACCCGGGTATAAAACCTTGACAAGGATGTTTCTCTTTTTCATTGTGCGAATAACCTTCAGAAAGATAGGAATCCATTTGTTCTCCCAATAGCTAGGGGTAAATGTGTTATTTGCCTTGATAAAGCTTAAAGTTTTCCTTTGTGTCACTTCCTGTTAATGGCGGAGGGGTTGGGTAAATTCATATTAATGTGAAAAAATTTGTAGATCAGTGATAATGGCTTATCTCAGAATTTTAGTCAGGAAGACTAAACGTATTAGAATATTAGTCCGAATTAATGGTCGGCTTAAATCACTCACCTTGCCTTGTAGCAATGATTACCGAAGTGAAGTCGATTATCACTGGGTGCTCCACCCTTCTTGCCTTGTGTCAGATTAAGCTAAGCTTAATAAATGACTCAAATAATATTCAGTACAGACCTGCCTGGGATGAAAAATTACTTTTGATGAAAAAATGTTTTTCAGTCTTAACTGAAAGCAAAAACAAAGAACGTATGAATTTTTCTCTGATTCGTATTTTAAATTCAATCAATTTAAAATCCATGAAATAAAATCAATCAATTGTTGAATCGATCTATATTTTACTTTATTCTTCATGTTTGTATGTATGCACACGTAACAGTCTAAAAACGGTACATCATAGCGAGATTGTTAATAGTACTCCAGGCAAAAACTATGGAATTATCACACTTACATGATATTCACATTGGTGTTTAAATAAAAACAATTAATAAAATAATCACAGTTAAGACGCAAAACAAAAGAACTTTCACTTGAAACAATGAAAACAATCGTCAAACTCATTCAAGAAGACAGATTCACAGAAGAGTGTTACAAAAGAAGTTGGTTGTTCCCAGTTAGCTTGTACAAATATGAATGAGGCGGTTAAAAAAGAGAACTATATGTTAGATGATGTGGATTTGATATTATGTTAGTAATAGTAGTAGTAGTAGTAGTAGTTGCTGATGATCGTGATAACGTGAAACAATATGTAATTGTGGGTTTCATTTCTGTGTTTCAATACATATACATATGCTCTAACCTAGATATCAAACACTTTTATACTGATATTGAAACCTTTAAACACACTTGAGAGAGAGAGAGAGAGTTGGCGGGGAGAAGGTTGGGAGAGAGAGTGAGCGAGTGAGAGAAAGGAAGTTTGGGAGAGAGAGAGAGAGAAAAGGGAAGGTTGGGAGAAAGAGAGAGAGAGAAAGAAAGGTTGGAAGAGAGAGAAAAAAGGAAGGTTGGGAGAGAGAGAGAGAAAGGAAGTTTGGGAGAGAGAGAGAGAAGGAAGGTTGGGAGAGAGAGAAAAAAAGGAAGGTTGGGAGAGAGAGAGATAGAAAGGAAGGTTGGAAGAGAGAGAGAGATAGAAAGGAAGGTTGGAAGAGAGAGAGAGATAGAAAGGAAGGTTGGAAGAGAGAGAGAGAAATAGAAAGGAAGGTAGAGAGAGAGAGAGAAAGGAAGGTTAGAAGAGAGAGAGAGATAGAAAGGAAGGTTGGAAGAGAGAGAGAGAAGGAAGGTTGTGAGAGAGAGAAAAAAGGAAGGTTGGGAGAGAGAGAGATAGAAAGGAAGGTAGAGAGAGAGAGAGAAAGGAAGGTTAGAAGAGAGAAAGAGAAAGGAAGGTTGGAAGAGAGAGAGAGAGAGAGACAAAGGAAGGTTAGAAGAGAGAGAGAGAAAGGAAGGTTAAAAGAGAGAGAGATAGAAAGGAAGGTTGGAAGAGAGAGAGATAGAAAGGAAGGTTGGAAGAGAGAAAGAGAAAGGAAGGTTGGAAGATAGAGAGAAAGGAAGCTTAGAAGAGAGAGAGAGAGAGAGAAAGGAAGGTTAAAAAAGAGAGAGGGGAGAAGGTTAGAAGAGAGAGAGAAAGGAAGGTTGAGAAAGAGAGAGAGAAAGGAAGGAAGGTTGAGACAGACAGACAGACAGACAGAGAAAGGAATTTTGGGAGAGAGAGAGTGAGAAAAAAAGGTTAGGAGAGAGAGAAAAAAGGAAAGTTGGGAGAGAGAGAGAGAGAGATAGAAAGGAGGGAAGGTTGACAGAAAGAGAGAAAGATGAAGAAGTAAAATACATAGACAAGCACACATATGTAAAAATGAGGGTTTTTTAGAGGGGGTTACAGGGGAAATGCTAAAATATATTCCACATTTTCATTTTATTTTTATTTCCAGAATTCTCAAAACTAGTCCTTTTTATAAAATCACTGGCATAATTGGTTAACCAATTTTTCACGCAAAAATGATAAAAGTACGATTTTACGTTTTCAGGGTACTTCTTTTTTATTCAGAAAAATACTTCAAGAAAATTCTATGCACTATTATATACGTGTAATCAGATTTACCACACCTTTCGTAAATCGAAGAAGCAGTTGCCCTTAAATTATATAGGAACTTTTCTTTCTTCGTCATTCTTCGACCCAAACAATAAACTTGCTTGACATTTTCGTTCCGACTGTCGGGTCAAGGACAAGTTTGCTAGATGTTCTGGGACTCTGCAAAACAATCAAGATACGGTCAAAACCTACTACATCAACCACAGCTGACTGCGAACTTCGACGAGACATACCAATTTAAAAGACGGCTATTTTGAGCCTAAGAACGTTTTAAAAGATTCCTTTTATAAATTAATGGTAACCACTTCTTCGTTTTACGAAATTTTGGATATCAAGGAAAACTTTTACGTCATTTGTGTAATGGCGTCAAGCAGTCTTTCAGAAAGCGGAAATATTTGTGTTCATAATCGTAATAGAAAGAAAGAAACTTTTTTTTTTAAATAAATGCGCTTCACTTATGAGAGTGCATTATATATTCAATCCATGGTACAAAGGTCCGGATGTTGGTATAAATGCTGGGATAGCCAAATATGTGGCACGAAACAGCTCCCCACGATGTTACTCCGGACACAATATATCTGCCGTCGGATTTTCGGACACAGGAGAGCGGACCACCGGAATCGCCCTGAAGAAATATTTAAGAATTCGTATTAGTATTTTGCTAAGATTAAGGTGAGTTAAATGTTTAGCAATATTTTGGTATGTGCTGTTTACAGCGCTTATATCGCCTAACCAAAACAGATCAAGCCTTGAGGGGTACCCATTGAGCTTGGTAGTATTCTAGTAGTTGGTGCGCTGACACGTTGTTTCACTGCAGAGATGAACGAGCAGCATAGCCTGATTTTGGAACTTAATTTTTTTTAGTTCGAAGTGGGCCATTACGCTGCAGAAGCAGCCAAAAATATTTGTTGTGCGGAAAGTAAAGGCGCTGTTGATCACAGTACAATAACCCGATAGTTCAATAAATTTCGCACAGGTTGTAAGAACCACGACACTAAGGCAAGGTCAGGTAGGCCTTAAATCGTGGATTCTGATGCCACGTTTCAAGACAAAGGGGCAAATTCGGTGAGTAGATCTCCAAGAGTCTCAGGCGAGCTCTGCATATCTCAGTTCAGTGTGGTTCGTTACCTTCACGATCTCGGCAAATTTGACGAGTAGCTCTCGGAGAGTATCAAGCGAGATATGCATTTTACAGTTCAGTTTGGTTCGTGACCTTCACGACGTCGGTGTCTGGAGCTGCCGAATTCTGTTTCACGTTATCAAAATATTGCAAACTTTTTCACTCACCCTAAAATGTCTTTCATTTGAATTCTTATTCATTTATTTATTTTTATTGCTACTCGAGCCCTCAATCTACGTCAAATAGAAACAAAGCAGACCGAAAATAACAAAATATAAGCACCTACTGAGAATCGAACTCTCGTCCCCTTTGTCTCAAGGAAACCCGGTTCAACGAACCTACTGAACTACAAAGAGAATTTGTCTTCGAGATGCTAAAATCAAGCCTATAAACTCATCCCTTGTTCTATTTTTAAAAACATTTTGTTGCCATATTTGTTATTTATTATTAACTTTACCGAGTATTTTCTTACATTTTTAGTTGTGTTATTTTCATAAAAATTCACTCGAGACATCATTTCTACGAAATCGGCAATAATTTATTTTACACAGTTCATCAAGAGTTATTTACAAATACATTGATCAATGTCAAGCGATATGAGCCACTGGTGAGGAATTTAATTCATTTCTTTCTTTCTTTTATTTCTTTCGTTAAGTTTTACCATTTAATTTTTCCTAAGTACCACGAGACCATGATTATCGTTAAGTACCACGGTATCACAATAACAGCAAGGATATAGCTTTTCCTTTGGACAAACTGACCATATTGCAAATATTTGAAATATGAAGATAGTGTTCAACTCTCCATGAACCAAACCCGGACTTGCACGTCATATGAGGTGTCATAAGAGCAGACAATAGCAGGCTGATTTTACATAAGTCCTTCTTCAACAACCTACAGTTGATTTGTGTCAATTTTGTAATAAAGTAAATGGGTGTGCAGCAGGTTTGAGAAGCCAAATGAGAGTGCAGTGTGTTGATAGCAACATCAAAGTTACTTCTTTTACTTGTCCCATATACGTTAGGGCTTCTACGGGTAAATCCACTTCCACAGGTACTTTTTGCAGAATTGAAGAGATGACCCAAAGAAGGACCAGGTCATTTATTCCAACTGAATTTCTCAATAGCCTTGAATAAATATAATTTGCTCCTGGAGTTTGGGGCACAGATGATGAGGTTCTAGTAATGCTGGAGCTTTGGGGAATGCAGAGTACTTCTTCATTGCCATCGCTCCCAGGTCCACTCTGGTCCGGAGTGGTAGCACCTGATATGGTCCTATCTATTGATCAAATATAACTCAACTGTACTTATGCTAAACTGAACTACTTGTAATAGAATTGTTTTGCCATTTAAACTGCATACTTATGCTAAACCGAATTGTTTGAAATGGAACTGTTTTTATATGCTAAACTGAAATTGTTTGAAAAAGAACTTTTTGATATGGAAACTGTACTTACGCTAAATTGAACTGTTTGACTAAACTGAATAGCTTGAAATAGAAATATTTTTGACAATTAAACTTTGTACTTATGCTAAACTGAATTGTTTGAAATAGAACTATTTATTTATATAAAAATGGATTTGGCATTAAATAACCTATAAATGTTGATATGCCATAAAACCCAAATAAACAAAATTACTTTTCAATCGCACAAACTGACTATCCGATTCTAGTGAGAATGGCTTCATCTTTCCAGAAAGGAAACCAATTGACTTTGCCAGTTTCCATTAGATTCAGCTTAGCCATAACCGTCAACAAATCTCAAGTTGGACTGAATCTGGCAGATTAATCTGGCAGATCCTGTTTTGTTTTGTTTTATATGGCCCGCTTCATGACTGTCTCTAGAGAACATAACCATGAATAGTTTTCTCTTACTGAATAAGTGTACAAACAGTAAGCCTGTTAGTAATCTGAGGCAAATTTATACATTATTGTGTAGTCGGGTGCCTTTACTAGTGCGTCAATAAAAATCGTCTCAGAAATTCTCTGAAACGATTTTGACTCTCTCATGGTTCTTTAGATATCAAACAAGAATTATTCAACCATGATTTAACAAGTATGGATAATTCATTCAGTGTTAATTCAATCGTCGAAATACAACACTTTTCATCATAATCCTTATGTCACGCCGCCAGCACGGATCTTTCTGACACTCTCTCGTCAGCCGTCTTTATCGTCCATCGCTCCCGGTAGGTATTCCTGGTTACCTCCTGTATCGGCACAGAGCTGTTGCATATTGGTCCTAGCTGGTCGTCCTGCCTTTGTTCGTCCAGGTTAAGGGGTCCACAGGAGTATGTCGCTTATGAGTTCGTCCTTACTTCTCCAGCAGTGTCCCGCATATCTGGTTCATCTAACGTGGATAGTTTTTGTAATGGGTGGTGTGTGGACGTACAGCTGATGCTTTGCAGGGTGCTGCCTCCAGGACTTTTTCAATATTGCTCGTAGCATTCTTGTGTAATTGCCGTCAAGCTTTTTCTCCATACGCTCAGTTAGCGTCCATGTAGTGCATCCATACTGCAGTATCGACACGACTGCTGCTTGGGAAAAAACTGCGTTTTATTTTACCGGTCAGGTCTGACTTCCATATGACCGATAGCCAATCGATAGTCTTTGCTAGTCACATGTTGATGTCGGTCTCGGTTGATGAGACACTGCTTCCTAGGTAGTTGAACCTATCTACCAGTTTCAAAGGACCACCCCTTAGCGTGTAGATGTCGCACATGTATTCCGTATTGTCTGCGTTGACATAGAGGCCTATGCCAGCAGTTGCTCGTTCCAGGCTATGTAGCAGGCTTGGACAATTATATTTGCCAGAAGGGCTATGTCGTCGGCGTAGTCCGCGTCCGTAATTGTTCTGCTTCTTTCCTTTGCCAGCTTTAAACCGTTATCTTTCATTTTATCAATAGACGTTCTAAGCACATAGTCTAGGTAGATGATAAACAAGTATGGGGCTAATGTGTCTCCTTGCAGCACACCTGCTACCCTGTCAAAGTCGTCTGTGTCTCCATCCGGGAAGCGGACTTTTACTTCCGTATTTTTACATAGTCCCACCCAATGGTCTCGTTTCCTTTTTTCCCTGATCTCCGTATGTTGTTATTATTTTAATACACTTGTAATGTTAATACTTTTGCCAAGTTGTAAAAAAACAGCTGATACGAAAAAGTAGACCCCACCCTAGGCAAAAAAGGGGCCCGAGTTCAAATCTCATCGGGAGTTAATCTTTTATTCTTGTTTCCGATACACAATGTCATAGATTCATGATCCGAGTAAGTTGTGATTAAAAAAGAAAATAAAACAACCAAATTTAAGATGGGGAAAATGCTGATTAATAAAACAATAATAATGATTAAGAAATCTTCATTAAAAGATAAACAAATAATAAAAATATTCAAACAACAATTTAGATGTCGAGATTTTATTATGTACATTTAAGTTTCAGTCGCGATTCTTTCTGATCCCACCTCGCATGTTTACGCTTTCGGGTTATTTTTTTTAAAAAAAAGAATTTACTTAGAAAGAAAGAAAAAAAAAAAAAATTTACTTAGAAAAAAAAAATTTACTTAGAAAGAAAGAAAAAAAAAGAATTTACTTGTTAAAAAAAAAAAAAAAAAAAAAACGTAAAAAGAAAGCAAAAATTTTGGTTCCAAATAATTTTTGCTCTAAACCAGGGATGAGATGTTCTCGTGGTGTAATACTTAAACGCTAGACTGCGGAATCGTAGTATGCGAGTTCGAACTCCAGTCTGGCTATTACGTTCACTTTCGGACGAAGCCCCTAATTCTCTCAGTTCGGGGTTAAATAGTACCACTACTGTCCTTCTAGAAGGATGCACTTGACATTAAATAACCCAGTGGGGTTGATATGCCATTAAAAAAGAACAAACAAACAGGACTTCTCAAAGTGGTCCGTAAAGACCCCTGGGGTGAATAAAAGTTTGGTTGGGTGATTTAGAATACATAGGTCTACGGAGGGTGAATTTACTTGTTTCCATGCATAAATCCCTTTCTAATACAGTATAACCCGGATATAAGAGAAACCCTGATATAAGATAGATTGTCTCTGGTCCCAAATTAGAGCCTGTGTTACCTAAACAAAATAGGCGAAACTCGGATATAAGATACTTATTCTCCGGTCCCAACAACTCTCTTATATCCGGGTTACACTGTAGAATAACCAAAATCACTGCATTACGTTGACTAGTTGGTATTTGTCTTGTGTCCCACCAGACAGACTTGACACGAGATCATTTCATTGTAAGGGGTTGGGGAATCTGTAAACCACACTCATCAAATCACTCAGCAAATCACTGCATTACGTTGACTAGTTGGTATTTGTCTTGTCTCCCACCAGACAGACTTGACACGAGGTCATTTCATTGTAAGGGGTTGGGGAATCTGTAAACCACACTCAGCAATATAAGGTACGTATCAAGGGTAAAGTGGAGCAATCCATGGAAAGGAGTAACACCCTCCCCTACACCTTGGTGTAGTAGCTATTGAAAAGAGAGCCTTCTGGTCGCCCTCGATTACGGTCGCCAACTTTACTTACTTTACTTATATATGCAAATGCACCTTTAATCCTTGAATTCTTTTAAATGTGAAGGATAAGTTTGGAGGGCAGTGACAAGATCACAACTATTAGTTTGCAGGATTGTGTGTTTATGCTTGCACATCGCCCCTTTCTTTATTCAAAGCGTTTCTCTCTTTGCAGGTCATGAGATCACAAAGTAAAACGTGAACTATGCTCGCCTTTGCCTTGTCTCCTGGCACGTATGCCAGGTGACCTTGCTGGTCATAACTTAACTAGATCCAAAGGTCTATTGCTATGCTTGTCATTGAACTTTGAACTTTCCTCCAATCGAAGGTGGTCCGGTCGGAGCCAGGTGCCAAAAATTGCCTGGAGAATTTTGAGTTGATTATATTGACAAATTGCCAAATATCGTACACTTAGCAAAATACCTGACTAGATGTGATGGCCACCAGTCCACCAGATGCTTTGTTCACATACGACCCGTTCCATACCGGGGTGGGGGCATTTGAAAGAACGAATGATCTGACTCTGTCCGAAAAGTTCCAGAACTTTTGGGCGTCATTAACGACTCTTATAATTATATTTTCACGAAAGAAAACATTTAAAAACAATCATTTTGAATGAATTATTCTATTAAAATGTTGAACGAAAAAAAGCCGTAGCAAAATATTCCAAGCATTGAGCCCATTTTATTAGCTTTTCCAAGTCTATTTATGGTGGAATCTTGTGCATTATTTACTAAGCAAACAGAGAAGCACTTTGAAAAAGAAAATGGTGACTTGCGGCATAAACTCACAGCGCTGCAACTAATATTCGTATTTTCTAACAGCCCACTAAACCCATCCTTCACATTAAAAAGAATTCAAGAATTAAAGGTGCATTTGCATATATAATTTGCTGGTCCTTTTCTAATGTAAATTGTATTAAATACCTTTTAATTAATTATGTTTTGTAATTCAATGTTCAATTAATTTATTTAGAGGTGAATGGGATTAAATTTGGTTACTAGGAGGCATCTAGTAAAAAGTTGGAGAAACCCTGTTTTAAAGAGAGAGTCCGTTATCATCAACCAGAAAAAAATGGCAGCCGTATTTCCACGTATAATGTCAAGTGTCAGGCTGTCAGAAAAAATTGTTTCAATGACTTTTTGTTCAAAACTTTCACTGGTTTTGATTTCCTTAATCGTTAAAATATTCAAAAGCAAAGATCGATTGTTTATCACCGATACTCACCGAACAGGCACCTTTTAGGCCGTAATTGATGCAAAGATGAATTCTTGGGAGTATATTGCCGTACCAATAATTTTTACATTTTTGGGGGGGTAGTACAGTCACTTTCAGAACTCGCAAACGAGATTTATCACCTGTGCCTGAAAGAAAAAAAATCACAAAAAAGATGAAAAAAGAAAAAGTTCAACGAAAAACAAAACAAAAAAAAAACGAAACGAAACGAAAAACAAAATAAAACTAAAAAACCAAAAGACCAAAAAGAAAAAGAAAGGAAAAACCAAAAAAAAAAAAAATGAAAAAAAGACGAAAAATGAACGAAAAAGAAACGAAAAAAAAAAATTAACTGCGCTATTTATTACTTTGCTGTTGGGTTTCCTTTTGTAATAGCGATCCATGATGATATTGACACTGCTATTTAAAAAAGAATTAAAAGAAAAAAAAAAAAAGGAAAAAGAGCAAAAAAACAAAAAACAACAGAAAAAAAATAAAAACGAAGAGTAAATAAAGTAAAACAAAATAGAAAATGAAAAATAAAAACGAAAAAGAAGGTTAAAATGACCCACAAAAATGAAATGAAAAAGAAAAAAATTGAAAAACCATTACTATAATATATACAACTTGTGAACTTGTTGGGATACCTTTGTAATAGTGATGATGATAATGAAACTTCTGTATAGGAAGAGTAAAAGTAAAGTTGGTGACCATAGTCGACCAGAAGGCTCCCTTTTCAATAGCAACTACACCGAGGTGTAGGGGAGGGCGCTACTCCTTTCCCTGGATTGCTCCACTTTACCCTCGATACATACCTTATATTGCTAAGTGTTAAGCAAGGAGGTATCAAAAGTCTTTGGTATGACGCGACCTGGGATTGAACCCAGGTCTCCCGGACCATTGGCGAACACTCTACCCACTCGGCTACTCAGCCGATATAACGCTGGACATTGGCATAATGGTTAGAGTGTTCGCCAAAGGCCCGGGAGACTCGGGTTTAATACCAGGTCGAGTCATACCAAAGACTCAAAAATGGTACTTGATGCTACCTTGCTTAACACTCAGTATTATAAGGTAAGGATCAAGGATAAAGTGGAGTAATCCAGGGAAAGGAGTGGCGCCTTCCCCTACACCTTGGTGTGGTAGCTATCGAAAAGGGAGCCTTTGGGTTACCCTCGACTACGGTTGCCAACAACAAATTTAGGAAGAAGTGAGTTGTAATTTACGATGCTTTTTGGTTAGATGTGGCACAAGGCCGTATGAATGGGGCACCCAATAAAACTCGAACGCACACGTGAAGATTTGCTAGTCCAGCTTGCTATACATTGCATCACCAGACTTAGTATATTACAGTTGCATTTTTGTAAAATTAAAAAAGCAAATGATTAAGCGTGGATTCAGACCACACAAAATTAACAGTTGCAAATTGAACTGGGAATTGCTTTATTCTTCAAGTTGGAGTATTGTAAGTATATTGCTCTAACAACAACGTCGCTATTATGAGCTGCTTTTAAAGAAAGCATTTGTAATTTGTGATAAACGAGAAGTCCGTCCATCCGTCACACGAAACAGATAGAAAGGTTGATATTAGGTCACACGGTTTTAGGTTCCTGAGGTTTTCAAAGGCTTTACTCACTGTTGAGTGGGAAGATTTGGTTTGGTTTTTTGACATAACAACTATTGTAGGTTAAGGCCAAATTCTTTTTATACCTATATATTAAATATATGATTTCTAAACACATTTTGTAGATAAACGAGACTGAGCTTTTTTTTTTGCACATAGAAATAAGTAAAACCATTTAACTATCAAATACGAATAATTCTACTTACTATTAATCATTTGTTTGCACACAGTTAAATATTTCCAAGTATTGCTATTTAACACTAACAATGCAATTAAACACGTCATTTGTTTACACATAGTAAAATGATTTCAAGCAATTCAGTTTAGCATAAGTCATTTGCACTCAGTTGAAATTTCAAACAGTTCTATTTGACCCATAGATAAGACCCTATCAAGTACTACCTCTTCGGGCCAGAGTGGACCTGGGAGCGATGGCAATGAAGGGGTATTCCGCATTCCCCAAAGCTCCAGCATTACTGGAGCCACACCATCAGGTTGTCTCATGTAATATTCATGACACTCGTTGGGGGAGTTTTAGTCCTCTGCAGGGATGCAGTCGGATAATTCTACTGGGCCATGAATGGAAAGGAGATACAAAAAGAGAAGGAAATGATGAAAAGAAAGTTGTTGGCAAAATGAAACGAGTCGAGAAGCAAAAAATGCAAGACAGACAGATCACATTTTGGCGGCTCTCGTCACTGGCATGCTGGACCAGAAAAATGAGTGTTCAAACCCTCAACAAAAACCCGCCCGGAGATATTACCGATACCTGTATATTACTCACAGATAAATCGAAAAATGGAAAGAAATCAAACAGTATTTGACCTTTACTACATAAAACTGGTCTAATCGTTTTGGGAAAGATGACTTGTCCCTTGGTAATTTTTTGATTGCCACCTTTATAAATAAATAGCAGTAGTTTCCAAACTGAACTATTTAACAATAGCCATTGACATATGAGGCTCCTTCATCCAGCATTAGGTGAAACGTGCCGTTCATAAGCTTTTGGATTCATCCGTCTTGTTTTACATCCACCATGCTGTATCCCATGGTTTCCAATGATATACACTTTGTTTGTGTAAGACAATATTAAAACGATTCTTTAAAAATTTCTGAAGCAGGAAACCTGCGACTTAAAATTACAAACTGCTGCTACTGCTCATAAATATGGTAAAAGGACATGATTGCTGAGCACCAAAGGAAGCAAGACTTTACTCAATTAATAATAGTTAACGAATAAGGGTATGTTAAAAACTTATAATATCACGTCTCTGATTGCCAGCCTGTTCCACAAGATGAAGCTCTATAAGTCAGGTATTTAGAAGATGAAGGGAAATACCCATTAAAATTATTAATAATGATTACTTACCTCTTGTCTCTCCCCATCCTGTAATCGAACAGCTGTTCAATGGGTGAGTGTCGTTTACTGATGGAAGACAAACTGGAGAAACGTACTCATTGTATCTTACGTCATTTTTCAGTTGAATTAGAGCTACATCGTTTGGGTAGTTGCCGCCTGAATGAAAGCGAGGGTGCTAGAAAAAGAAAAAGGCGACGAGGAGAAAGAATGGTGCATAAAGTAAAAAGTAAAGTTGTCTCGCTTTAGTCGAGGGCGACCGAAGGCTCTCTTTTCAACAGCTACTACACTGAGGTGTAGGGGAGGGCGCTACTCCATTCCCTGGATTGCTCCACTTTACCCTTTACTCGTACCTTATAATGCTGAGTGTTAAGCAAGGCGGCATCAAGTACCATTTTTTTTAGTCTTTGGCATGACTCGACCTGGAATTGAACCCTGGTCTCCTGGTCTACTCATTAGGCCAATGACTGTAATTATTTGTGTATAGTATGTACTCTTAACTTTTAGTTCCGAAATTCTAGAAAAAAAACAACACTTTATGTATAATACGCATGAGTTTCGGGAATTTCATTTGGTTTCTTTGTTTAATAGCATGTCAAACTTCATATGTTATTTAACGCAAAAGCCACCTTTGTATAAGAATAGTAGCTGTACCATTCAACCCATAGCTGTGCGGGATAAGGGGTTTGACACCTTTCCCAAGAGTATTAGTCCAAAAGTGAACGTAATAGCGCGACTGGAGTTAGAACTCGCTCACGACAATGACATAGTTCAGTATGTTAGCCACTATATCATAGGAATTCCCCTTTTTAAAATTTGTAGCAGTTGAATTTATACTAAATTAAACAACATTTTATCCAGTTTATGTTGACAGAAAATAAGAATTTATTAATGTTTTAAAACACAAAATTTACACAGGGTAAAAACAAGGATATGTTCACACAAAAATGTAACAAACTCTTGGCGAAACCTGTTGAACTCCGATTAAAAAATCGACCCTGTGTCACATCCTGCTAGTGTGGAGAGGTTGGTAAATATATAAGTTTGAAATTAAAACCCACAGAATACAGTTTGGAAAATGAGACTAATATGTTTCGTATCCTGATGGCGCGAGACCTCTGACTAAACATGTCAATCTGACTTTCAAAACTGTCTTTTTCATATACACATATAAGCTTACTATTCAATATATATATATATATATATATATATGTATGTGTGTGTGTGTGTGTGTGTACTACCATCCACAGACAGACCGTTTCGTTGTTTCCCAACTCTTCATTGTAGCTAGACACGTGAGACGCTCCATGCCAGGATCGAAACCCGCCTAACTTTACGTCAGTCTGATGACATACCCCAAAGGACAAGCGTTCTACTCAGCGTTAGCTCGGGAATTAAAGCATATGTATTGCTTAATTCGTTAGAAGAGCTTTGCATTATGCGAGTGGAAACCGTTATATTCCTTTGCAAGAGTGCTCAACTCCCACCCTCGAGGGTGTTGAGCATAAGTGGCGACTCCAGGTCATCAATGTTACTCGAGCTAATATTTTTTTACATGGTTTAATTCAGAATATTAATAAAATCTTAGCATTAAACGACTTTTTTTTTTTCAGACTGCAATTCATCAAATCTCTGTTGCTGTGCAAGTTTGCACAGTTGATACTTAACAACAGACCATTCTACAAAAACCAAAATGATAGTTTCTCTTTATTTAATGCATTTTTCTTTGACTCAGTCACTATTAGAATCGCTACTGTGAGCCGTTCAGTGTCTGAGTCAGCCGAACAGATCACCAACCAACATAATGACACACGAAAACAAGACGACCAATTATAATTTAACGGCACATTAACTCCTCATGAGTTATTCATTGACGAAATTACATTCACTTCTAAATGTTTGATTACAATCATATTCATATGTTCCCTTACATTTTCTTAAATTAGATTTGCATTTTAGTTGTTTGCACATGATGTCAAGTATTTCTATCTAATACAAATAATTTTCGCACAATTGTATGGTTTCAAGTATTCCTATCTTATAAAAATCCATTATATGAATTCACCCGTCTTTCAATAGTAGGATGTAATACAAGGTCAATTTTATGAGGAATGAGGCTAATTTGAATTTAGAGTTTTCCTTCTCTTAGTGGCCTAATGAATAGAGTGTTCGCCAGTGGTCCCAGGTCGAGTCATACGAAAGACTTAAAAAATGGTACTTGCTTTATACAGCATTATAAGGATGGGATCAAGAGTAAAGTGGAGTAATCCAGGGAATGGAGTAGCACCCTCCCCTTCATCTCGGTGTGGTAGCTATTGAAAAGGGAACCTACGGGTCACCCTCGACTAAGGTCGCCAAGTTTACTTTCTTCTCTTAGGAAAAAAAAAACAGGCAAAAAAAAAAAACAGGCAAAAAAAAAAAAACAGGCAAAAAAAAAACAGGCAAAAAAAAACACAGAATTTGGTGGGAGTGATATCGTATTATAAAACTTCTCTCATATATAAAAAAACAGAAAAAAATTATTTTCAGTCAAAACTTCGCTGTTAAAACAAAAATATATTCTTTGAAAAACGGGAAGTGAAACACATTAGAGACTTTCAAAGATTATTTGTATGACTTCTGCTAGAAATCTGTTCGTCAGAGTCATGTTATAGAAAGAATTTGGTTTGTTTTTAGGGCTAATTTTTATGGGCTCGAGATAACAAGCCACTGATTTTTTTTTTTTTTTTTTTTCCTTATATAATTATTATGAACACGGTCGGTAAAACTTCTCTAAACATTCGATGGCACGAAAATAAAACAAAGTGAATAACGAGGGTCGGCTGAAAAGTTCATTGGATATTCAAGATACTCTCATGGAATGTGATCGAATGAGGTAGATTTTTCAACATAGTCCCCTTGCAATCCACTCGCTTTTTGCAATGCTTGGATCCCCTTATTCAAAAAATTTATCGACAGAAGAAATAACGTCTTCAAATGAACGTTTCAGCTCACCCTCGTAAAATAATTATTCAAGTCAAACGTTGAGTCCAACTAAAGTCAAAGACAAATGACTTTTTTCTGAAAAAATGTTTTATTGCTTCGAAAGTGTAAAGACTTGTGAGAACAGCTGATTTCGAAAAGCTCTATCCCAGGAGTCACTATATATAGTGTAACCTGTATATAAGAGACCCGGATGTAAGAGAGATATTCTCTGGTCTCAAATTAGAGCCTGAGTATTTGTCGCTGCCTCCCACCAGACACGACTTGACACAAGGTCAAAAGCCCGAAGGCCAATTAAAGTGGAGATAAAGGGGAGGGGAAGGTCGGGAACGAGCCGAGACTCGAACCCTGCTTGTCAGTGCTGCTCATCGGCTCACTTAGTGCAATGTGAGCCTGATGAGGCAAGCGGTTTCACGAACCCAAATGTGGGTCCGGGCACGTATGCCAGTTAACGGCTTAAACTAGACGCATGGTCTAGTGCCGTACAAGGGGGACAAAAGAGACAAAAATGCAGCTCGCCCACCCGAAGGTAGCCTAGTCGAAACTAGGTGCCTAATTAAAGGCCCCAAGTCTGCCATTGTTCCTTTTCCAGGGCCACGCTCCGGACCGAAGTCCAGAACAGGCCCCGGGGCGTTCGCCGTGTTACCTAAACAAAATAGACCAAACCCGGATATAAGATACTTATTCTCCGAGTATTTGTCGCTGCCTCCCACCAGACACGACTTGACACAAGGTCAAAAGCCCGAAGGCCGATTAAAGTGGGGATAAAGGGGAGGGGAAGGTCGGGAACGAGCCGAGCTTATATCTGGGTTATACTGTATATATATATATATATATATATACACACACAAACATAGAAGAGTAAGCTTATATACATTTGCTAAGCCAAGTTAATCCCAGTGAGATTCGAACTCATTCATACAATAGAAATAGTTTCCTTGATCAAATCACGACTCGTTACTCTTTTGAATAAGTTAATATATTTGCCACACAAGAGAATATGACTTACCACAAAAAACTTTTTAATACGTCTAAACTGCTCTTTTGAAGATCTTCGTTTCAAATCATATAATCCAAACACAGCAATCAGATCACTGACATTTTGTCTAATGGAAAAAGAGAAAAGAAATCTTGGAAGTGATTTTTGAAAGAAACAAAGACATGGCTTAAAAAATTAGGTTATCAAAGTTACTTCACCTTGTAAGCTTCTATGTAATGTTTTCTTATTTAACCCATGAATGAATATTACAAAAGTTATGTAGTATCGCCACCTGCCGCCCATCACGAAAACTATCCAAGTCAGACGAACCAAACATACAGGACACTGCTGGAGAAGCAGGGACGAGCACATAAGTGATATACTCCTATGGACCCCCACATATGGCCGGGCAAAAGCAGGACGACCAGCTCGAACATACATACAGCAGCTATGTGAGGATACGGGATGTAGCCCTGAAGACTTGCCAGAGGCGATGAACGATAGGGAGAAGTGGCGAGAGAGGGTCAGGGATATCCGTGCCTGTGGCACATGATGATGATATAGTATCGACTGTTCGTTCCGGGAGATCTACAAAACGCACGTGTGCCCAGTGGTCCAGCAGGCACTGGAAAAGGCCGGGTTCTCCTTTTTTTTTCTTTTTTTGAGCGAAAATTTGAATTTAAAATGGAATGTTTTATTTATTCTTCAATCAAATTTCAAGTAGTGTAACAAATTTTTCCTAAAAAGAATTCGTTGTCAAATGTTACATGAAATATATATTATCATAACACACACACACACATATTTCGCCAATGGTACGGGATACCGCGGTTCAATCCCAGGTTGAATCATACCAATGGCTCAAAAAATGGTACTTGATGCTTAACACTCAGTAATATAAGGTAAGGATCAAGAGTAAAGTGGAGCAATCCAAGGAATCGATTAGCGCCCTTCTCTACACCTCAGTGTAGTAGTTATTGAAAAGGGAGCCTTCGGGCCGTCAAGTTACTATATATATATTAGATATATATTTTTTTCTGTGTACTGTTACACAGAAGGGGCTCCATTATTTATATATATATATGTGTGTGTGTGTGTGTGTGTGTATATATATATATATACATACACACACACACACATATATCTATATATATATATATATTGGTGGAGGGAGAAGAGTTGGTTTTGTTTTATGTCCTATCAACCTTTGTATGTTATTTAATGCCGAATCCATTTTTATACAAATAATCAGTTCTATTTCAAACGATTCTCTTTAGCATAAATACACAGTTTAAAAACATTTCTATTTCAAGCTATTCAGTTTAGTTAAACAGTTCTAATTCAAAGTTCTATTTCAAACAATTCTGTTTAGCATAAGTAACCAGTTTAGTTCCATTTAACTCATTGATAGGGCCCTATCATGTGCTACCACTTCGGGCCAGAGTGGATCTGGGAGCCATAGCAATGAAGGGGTCCTCCGCATTCCTCAAAGCTCTAGCATTACTGGAACCTCACCATGAGATTGTTTAGTGTCATGCCCAGGACACTCGTTTAGGGGGGGTCTTACCTCCTCTGCATAAGTTAAGTCGGTGTATTCTTCAGCCCCAGTCGACTGGGTGAGGGAGGGAGAAGGGGGTCGAGTCTAATGACAAGGTCGTGTTAAAGGAGAAATTAACTTCTAAATCAAAACTGGAAAAGGAAGTTCCAACATCAAAACTCTGCTGACTTGCAGGTATCCTTTGACATGAAATGTCTAAGAGAAATTACTCTGAAATAAAACCTGCAATCACCAATCTTATGCATCTTATATATTTTCCACAAATTGAATTATTCACTTATCAGGATATATGAGGTTTAATTTAAGTGGGAAAAATAGCTATCATCTGTCAAGATAAAGCAGCCATAATTATAACAAACTATCTAAAAATCAATTAATTCATCAAATTTATTAATACGTAGGTGTTTATTGTTTGGATTTTATGGCAAATCAACCATTTTAGGTTATTTAGTGCAAAATCCTGTTTATACATATACATTAAATATATATGATTTGGTTTGGTTGGGTTTTATGAAATATCAATCATTGTAGGTTGTTTAATGCCAAATCCTCTTTATACATGTATATTAAGTATATATGATTTGGTTTGGTTGGGTTTTATGGCATATCAACCATATTAGGTTATTTAATGCCAAATCCTCTTTATACATATATATTAAATATATAGGTTTTGGTGTGGTTGGTTTTTATGGCATATCAACTATTGTAGGTTATTTAATGTCAAATCCTTTTTATACATATATATTGAAGATATATGATTTGGTTTGGTTGGTTTTTATTGCATATCAACCATTGTAGGTTATTTAATGCCAAATCCTCTTTATACATATATATTAAATATATAGGTTTTGGGGTGGTTGGTTTTTATGGCATATCAACCATTGTTGGTTATTTAATGCCAAATCCTTTTTATACATATATATTAAAGATATATGAATTGGTTTGGTTGGGTTTTATGGCATATCAACCATTGTAGGTTATTTAATGTCAAATCCTGTTTATACATATATATTAAATATAAATGATTTAATTTGGTTGGTTTTTATGGCATATCAACCATTGTAGGTTATTTAATGCCAAATCATCTTTATACATATATATTAAATATATGATTTGGTTTGGTTGGTTTTTATGGCATATCAACCATTGTAGGTTATTTAATGCCAAATCATCTTTATACATATATATTAAATATATATGATATGTAAACACATTTTGTAGATAACATTTTTGAATGAGCTTGAGTTTGTTTTGCATTTTTTTTGCCCCCAATTAAATGGCTTCAAGTATTTCAAACATGAATAATTCTATTTACTATTAGTCATTTGTTCCAACATAATTAAATGATTTCAAGTATTGCTATGTACCATTAACAATTTAGTTTAACATCAGTCATTTGTTTGCACACAAATGGATAAACATATATCATGTATAAGTGAATAGTTTGTGGGTAATGTTATTTTTAAATGAGTTTGAACTAATTTGCTTGCACACAAGTATTGCTTTTGTTTCAACACAGTTAAATGGTTTCAATTATTGCTATTAAACACAAATATTCATTTCAAATAACTATCATTAGTTTGCCAACAATCAAATGGTTCCAAGTATTTCTTTGTAATACCATAATTCCATTTGCATACGTGTAATATAATGGCGGAGGGATTTCGTTTTGTATATCTTGCCTTTCGGTTTAGTTAGGCTGATAACCTTTCGCTTAGCGAATGGGTTAGTTCGGTGCAATATTAACGCAGGTGTTCACGCGCGCGCGGGGAGGATGCGTCATTCACAGATGTCAAAATAAAATTCCCAGATAGGAAATGAGACTAGGGAGGTGAATGACGTCATGCTCGGGAGCGTGGGCTGAGGATTTGGGGATTTAAGAAAAAGCAGTTAGTTTAGTTCCTGCTTCGGAAGAAGAAAGCTAACTTTCGGGGCTCGTCGAGGCCAGACGAATTTGTGCGCTACGGGCGCCGCGCGTTGGTTGGGTTGAGTGCTAATGATGTAAAAGCAGTCAGCATAGAAAGATTATGTATGTCTCTCTCTCTCCTCATGTCGAATAATCTTTAACTCAAAAGTTTCGTACCTGAACCAATTTCGTGAATGCCGTGTATTTCGGATTCCCTATGTCTATTTCACATATCTGTATCATGGGTATGTTACATACGGTTTCAAGTATTCCACACCAATATTTTTATTTGCATACAGTTAAATAGTTCCAAGTATTGCTTTGTATCACTAACAATTCAATCAAACATCAGTCATTTGCTTACACAGTTAAATGGTCAAATAGTTCCATTTCAAACAATTCGATGTAACATCATTTACTTGTTTGCAAATCATTTAAATAGCCAAGCAGTTCTATTTGACCATAAATAGGGCCCTTTCAGGTGCTACCACTCTACACTTTTGCAGAGATGCAGTCGGTGTATTCTACAGCCCCAGCCGACTGGCCCACAAGACTCTCGTTGGTGGAGGTCTTACCTCTTTGCAGAGATTCAGTCGGTGTATTCTACACCCCCAGCCAACAGAGCTTCTGGATATTTAATCCTAAAATACTGAATTTACTCATCATGTAGAAATTGATGTTTTGTTTTGTTTTCTCTAAATCGACCCTGTTATTTAATTTTTCTATCATTTCAATTTCTGTTGTAAAGAAAAAAATTGTTGGAGATATAATTTCACCAAATGTCCATCCAAATATTGTTACTTGAAACCATATAATTGCAAAAAGACTGACTTCGGTAAAAAAAAAATGACCCAACCATAATCGGACATAAGCAACCGTTTTCGAGAAGTGGGCCGCATGAGGAGACATGGCTCATTAGCTGGCGGACCATACTACTAAAAAACATGAAGATAATTTTGCGTCGAAGGTACTTGAACCAATTTCATTACAAAAAAAACATACGTGTAAGAATGTACCTAAAAGAAATCAACTTTTTGTAGCACTATGTGGGTGGCCTGCCAAAGCAGACGATTCATTTGTCTGTTTTGGCGCGAAACCAGACAAAGGATTCTTGGACCTGAAATCTCGCCGTATCCGGAAGTGGGAAGGGGACGCGAGAGAGGAGTTGACGGGGGACCCGGACGAGAGCAGTTGGCCCTGGACAGCAGAGAGGCAGTTGACGGGGGACCCAGACGAGAGCAGTTGGCGTTGGACAGCAGAGAGGCGAGCAGCAGAGAGTTGGCATGGAACCACGGACAAGGGCAGTCAACACCGGACACCGGAGCAGAGAGGCGAGGCAGCATGAGATAGGGTCCAGCGACAGTGAGTCAAGATGAGTCTGATTTCAGTAGCTTTGTGGAATTTTCGCTAGTAACCCACGCTAGCGATAGTCCGCACATGCATATAGTGTTGCAATACCTCTTTTCTGCTCTTGGTTAACCCCACGCTCTGTTCGTGTTTGTTCGTCTGTTCTATTTTCTCCTGTCTCCCTCAATCGTATTCTTGTGTAGGTAAAGAAATGTGCGTTACCCCCTCGAACCACTAGTTGATCACCGGCCGGCGTAAGAAGTGACATGGTTAGAAGAAAGTTAACGTGTGTGGGGGCGAGAGGGGGTAACGTTACATTTTTTCTATTTCTTCTCTTCGGCAAAAAGATCTTTTTTATAAAAAAAAAAAAATGAAGTCTTTGACGAGCCATTTAGAAAGTGATCCATGAGTTACAGTGTATTCATGACTGACCTAAACTATTGTGGCGTCGTATTTAGCAGTTCTTGGGACCTCCATAGTGTTCAAGAACAAACTAAATAAGGTTTGACTTCTTTGTTTAAAAGCATATCGAACTTCATAGGTTATTTAATGCTAAAGCCACCATTCTAGTGGAAGAAGAATGGTACTATATAACCCATAAGGGAGTTCATGCCTTTCCCAAAGGTATTAGTCCGAAAGAGAACGTAATTGGCGATTGGATTTCGAAATGACAACAATTTCGCAGTCCAGCACGTTAGCCACAAAGACTCCCAAATTAAATAAAAATCTATACATTTTTTTACTGGGGGTGAAAACAATGAGATTTACACACTTTGCAGTTCGTATATAGAGCTAGTTTAATGAGTAGAGTGTTTGCCAATGGCCCGGAAGACCGTGGTTCAATCCCAGGTCGAGTCATGCCAAAGACTCAAAAAATGATACGAGGATCATAAAATAAGTTTCCATACTTTTTTCGTATGGGCACTTTTATTGATAGTACACACATGAATCTCTAGTCCCCTTCGAAGTAATCTTCTCCGGCTGCAATGCACTTGTACCATTCCAACAACTTCTGGAAGGCCCCATGGAAGTCCTTTGTGTGAGCGTGTCAATGACCTTCGTCACAGCCTCTTTCGTCGCCTCAATTGTCTCATGACGACAACCTCTGAGCTTAGGGAATAACCAAAAGTTACATAGGGAGGGTGAGGAACTGTCTTAATGCCCATCTTGCTCAAATAGTCTGTGACTAGGATTGAGTTGTGGACTGGGGCATTGTCCTGCTGGAAATACCACTGACCCAATTTGAAGAGTGCTGGTATATTCCGACAGAATTTTTTCCTGAACTCCCTTAAAACCTCAACATAGTAACCCTAACCCTTTGGCCAATCAACTCTGGTGTATTGACTTCCTTACTCTTCCCATACCTCTCATCATCCCTCACAGACTCCGTGCCTTCCTTGAATCTCTTATGCCACTCAAAAATGGATGCTTGATTAATGCAAGTTGGTCGAAAAGCAGTCTGAAGCATTCCATACATTTCTGTGGCATATTTTCCAAGTTTAAAAATTTTTTTATTGCATATCGTTCTTCTAAAGTGTCCTCTTGTGTGAGCGTGATTGCATTTTTGAAATTCACCAGCTGTGACAATCAGTCTTTAGTAGGGTGTATTCCAATTCCTGCTGTAGCTTTTATTTGAAGCTGAACTCATAAAAATTGGTCAGTCATCTCATAAGATGTATAGAAATAACATACTGAATTTTCAAGAGTATACGACTATTTTAAATGCCTGTACAAAAAGTCTGGAAACTTATTAAATTCACCACGTACTTGATGCCGCCTTGCTTAACGCTCAGCATTATAAGGTAAGGATCAAGGGTAAAGTGGAGTAATCCAGGGAATGGAGTAGCTATTGAAAAAGGAGCATTTGGGTCACCCTCGACTAAGGTCGCCAACTTTACTTTTAGATAATCCATTAAGTAAAAAATTATTGCTACTAGCACAAACTATGGCGAATGAAGTAGTGATTACATTTAGGTTTGCGTGGAGGCGGTGGTAGCGTGGCGATAATCGTCGTAAGAAGTCGAGTAGTAGGGTCTTATTTAAGGAAAAAGACATCTATCACCTGTTTTTGTACTTTTAGATTATATATCTGAAGAAGAATAGATCAGCCAAAATATCAAGAATACTAAGAAGAGGTCCAACAATTTCTGATAAATGACACTTCTTGCTTGTTGTATTGATTTGGCTTGGTTTGGATTTGGCATTAAATAACCAACAAATTTAATTTATTTAATGTCTAATCCTCTTTATGCATGTATATTAGATATTGGATTTGGTTTGGTTGGGTTTTATGGCATATCAACCATTGTAGGTTATTTAATGCCAAATCCTTTTTATACATATATATATGTATATATATATATATTGAATATATAGAATTTAGTCGGGTTGGGTTATATAGCATATCAACCATTGTAGGTTATTTAATGCCAAATCTTCTTTATACGTATATGCTAAATATAAATGATTTAGTTTGGTTGGGTTTTATGGTATATAAACCATTGTAGGTTATTTAATACCAAATTCTCTTTATATATACACACACATACATATATATTAAATATATAGAATTTGGTTGGGTTGGGTTGGGTTTTATGGCATATCAACCATTGTAGGTTATTTACTGCTAAGTAATCATTATCATCATGTCGTGCCGCTAGCACGGATATCCCTGACCCTCTCTCGCCACTTCTCCCTATCGTTCATCGCCTCCGGCAGGTCTTCAAGGGCCACACCCTGTATCCTAACATAGCTGCTGGATGTATGTTCGTGCTGGTCGTCCTGCTTTTTCCCGGCCATATGTGGGGATCTATTGGAGTACATCACTTATGAGCTCATCCCTGCTTCTCCAGCAGTGACCTGCATGTCTGGTTCGTCCAACTTGGATAGTTTCCGTGATGGGAGGCAGGTGGCCGTATAGTTGGTGCCTTGTGGGGTGTTGCCGTCAGGACTTGTTCAATATTGTTCGCAACATTCTTGTGTAATTGCCGTCTAGCTTCTCCAGCCGTTTAGTTAGCGTCCAAGTAGTGCATCCATACAGCAGTATCGATTACACATATGTATTGAATATATATTATTTGTAAAGACATTTTGTAAATGAATTTCTTAATCGAGCATGTGTTGTTGTTTTTATACTCAGTTAAATGGCTCTAACACGAATAATTCTATTTACAATTAATCATTTGTTCGCTCACGTTTAAATGGTTTCTATGATTACTTTCTAACAGTAATAATTCTATTCAACATTAATCATTTGTTGGCATACATCGAAGTTGTTACAAGTACTGCTATTTAACACTAATTATTCTCCTTGTACACAGTCAAATGTTTCTAACTATTGCTATGTAATACAAATGATTCAATTAAGGCGCACAGTTAAAGAATTTCAAGTATTGTTAGTTAACAGTCATACTTCTATTCAACATTTCACATTCGCTGTCACACATTTAGATTGTTTCAAGTATAGCTATTTAACACCAATTATTCCATTGAACATTATTATTTGTTTGCACATGGTTAAATTATTTCAAGTATTGCTATTTAACACTAATTATTCTATTAAACATTACTCATTTGGTTTCAAGTATTGCTATGTATCACTAACAATTCAATTAATAATGAGTCATTTGTTTACACAGTTTAATTATATTTACCCATCCCCTCCGCTCGGGTAGGATATGACACAAGGTCAATGATTTTAAGCGGAATTTATCAGGTTTGAATTCAGAGTTTTCCTTCTCGTAGACTAGTTGCCTCACCAAGGCTGAAGAACTCAGTCTGCCCTACTCAGTCTGTACCATAGCTGGCGGGAGGATAATT
Source organism: Sepioteuthis lessoniana (assembly GCA_963585895.1). Lineage (NCBI taxonomy): Eukaryota > Metazoa > Mollusca > Cephalopoda > Myopsida > Loliginidae > Sepioteuthis > Sepioteuthis lessoniana. Next base: position 29,095 of record CAUZXS010003499.1, read on the forward strand.
GGATTCATACCTTTCCCAAGGGTATTAGTGCTATTTGAAAGGCAATCAGTCTCGTCCGGATTTGAACTCGTGTCGCCGTGTCCATTCCCCTACGAAGAGAACCATTACACTACGGGCATCTCCTTTAATAGTCAAAGATTTCTGTTTCTAACAATCAATTTAGCTTAAGTCATTTGTTTACACACAGTTTAATTGTCAAACAGTTCTATTTGACCGATTAATAAGACCCTATCAGGTGCTACCACTCCAGGTCAGAGTAGACCAGGGAGCAATGGCAATGAAGAGGTACTCCACATTTCCCAAAGCTCCAGGACTGGAGCCTCACCATCATTTAGGACACTCGTTTGGGGCGATGCATGTTTTTCCAAGAGATGCAATCGGTGTTTTCTGCGGTTCCAGCTGACTGGACTTTGTTAAAATGATTGGCTTCAAGTATGCTTTGCAGATCATTCTCTATTTTTCAAAATACACCTGAATACATCATACACTTAATTTTTGAGGGATGGTGTAATGGTTATTCTTACAGGGAATGAACTCAGCACCTAGAGTTCAAATCCTGCTCGAGGACCTTTGAATTTCACTTTGTACCAATGCTCTTATGAAAAATATGAATCTTTCTCTTTTCCACTGTGTGATGAGTAGGTAGCAGAGCAGAGCAGGCTTTTGAGTCTAGGTTTGTGTTGTGGCCTTGAAGGGCCAGAATTGAATAACACAAAGAGATATAACGTTTACAGCAATATATATATATATATATATATATATATATATATACAGAAATACAGACAGTAACGTTTTCTAAACTCGTTTGACTCGTTTATCGTACCAGTCACTATTCATAATGTCGAGGAGGGTCCATGCAGTGACGTCATGGGATTATATCACCATTACAATTAGTCTAGGAGAAGGAAAGCCCCGAATTCGGACAGCTATCGATAGGCTATCGATCATATGGAAATCAAACCTGACCGATAAAATGAAACGCAGTTTCTTCCAGGCTGCGGTCGATACTGCTGTATGGATGCACTACTTGGACGCTGACTAAACGGTTGGAGAAGAAGCTCGACGGCAATTATACAAGAATGTTGCGAGCAATATTGAACAAGTCCTGGCAGCAACACCTCACAAGGCGCCAACTATCACGAAAATTATACAAACTAGATGAACCAGACATGCCGGACACTGCTGGAGAAGCAAGGACGAGATCGTAAGTGATGTACTCCTGTGGACCCCCGCATATGGCCAATCAAAAGCAGGACGACCAGCTCGAACATTCATACTGCAGCTATGTGATGATACGGGATGTAACCCTGAAGACCTGCCGGAGGCGATGAATGATTGGGAGACGTGGAGAGAGAGAGTCAGGGATATCCGTGCCTGTGACACGACATGATGATGATGATGTACCTCATTAAAAGTTACCTCGTGTCGCAATATGCTCGTAGCAGAGAGGTTATATAAATGCATACATTTAAGTTTACGTGTCGCAAAGGATACCACTCATGGCTGGTTGGTTTTTATGTTATATCAACCTTTGTGGGTTATTTAATGCCAAATTGTATTGTAACATATTGACCCTCGACCAAGCCGTCAATTAAGAGATGCGCCTGTGTAAATAAGCAGAGGAACAGCGAAAACAGGTGCATCTGGTCGAAGATATCAGAATATCACCTTGACCTGTGGACGCGGTTGAATTCGGTGCAGATGCGTACGCCCACAGGAAGCAGGTGGATGTCAAACAATTTTATAACCAGGTACCACAGACGGCTTGAGTCAATTGGAGTTCGAGTTGCAGTTCCAGTTGGAGATAAGATGCCGGAGTGATAACCAGCTCCAGACAGAGGGTCTGGTCCCTCAGTGAATCCCGGTTGAGCAGCCCAGCCAGAATGCGAAAGAAGTGCTGCTATGGTTAGAGGAACTTGGGGTCAATATGTGGCAGTCTGTCTCCGTCTCACCTCTCACACACAAGAAACATCAACCCTTTCGAATAAAGTGTGAGAGGTATATTTTTATAAAGAAGTGTGTTCATTCGTTCATTGAAGTCGTCATTATGTTTCTGCTTACATCTGCATGTATATGAGTATACAACAGTATTTATTCATATATATGATGTATAAACGAATAGTTTGTTGGTGAAGTTTTTCTAAACGAGCAAGAACTCATTTATATGCAAACAGAATTAATTGTTTTAAGTATTGCTATTTATTGTTTACACATAGTTAATTGGTTTAGAGTATTGCTATTTAAAACTAATAGTTATATTTAATAATAATAATAATAATAATAGGTGCCCGTGGGGTAATTGTTATCGTCGTAGGAAATGGACACGCCGACACGAGTTCAAATCCTGGACGAGACTGATTGCATTTCACATAGCACTAATACCCTTGGGAAAGGTATGAATCCAATTATTCTCCCTCCAGCAATGGGTAAATAGTAGGGCAGACTGAGTTCTTCAGCCTTGGTGACGCAGCTAGTCGAGGAGAAGGAAAACTCTGAATTCCAACTTGATAAACTCCACTTAAAAAATTGACCTTGTGTCATATCCTGCCTGAGCGGAGGGGTTGGTAAATATGAATAATAATAATAATCTATAGTAAAAGATTGAATAGTTCTATATGACCCATAGATGGGATCCTAACAGGTACTACCACTCCAGAGAGAGTGGCCTTTAGAATAACTGTAATGAAGAGGTACTCCACATTTCCTAAACCCCAAGACTGCTTTTAATGCCATACTCAGAACTCTGAATGGTTTCAAAAATTGCTAACACTAAAAATTCTTTTCAATATTAATGATAATTCTATTCCAGGTTAATCCTTCGTTTAATCACAGTTATGTTTCTGCTTACATCTGATTATTATACAAATGATTATTGCAATGTAATAGTAATATTTTAATTTAACATTAATTTATCTTTTATTGGAATCATATTGAGATGAGGCTTCTTAATCTGTGAATTATTTTTTTTATTGCGGACTTTTTGTCCCCATCTTGATAGTTTTTGTGTTGTTTCTTCTTCACTGCGTTTCGGCCAAATTTCACCTCTGGCCTTCTTCAGGTGACCTTGGATAGGGATGCTGAGTCTTGTAACCGTATCCCCAGTAATTACTGCCTTCCATAGTTGTTGTCTATCTCACCATGTTTTCGAGTATAGTGAATGATTAAACAGTTCTATGTGACCAATAGATGAGACCCTAATAGTAAAAGTAATTTAATAAGCTTTTTGCCTAGATGTGGCACAAGGCCGTATAAATGGGGCACCCAATGAGAATCGAACTCACTCGTAAAGACTTGTTCGTCCAGCTTGCTAACCATTACACTACCCGAAATCCGAACAGATATTTCCACTCTGGGTCAGAGTGGACTTGAGAGCAATGGCAATGAAGGTGTACTCCATATTCCCCAAAGCGCCAGACCTATAGCCTCACCACCAGATGGTTTAGTTTCGTTTCTAGGATACTCATTGGAAATGGGGTCTTACCCTTCTGCAGAGATGCCGACTGAACTGAATACTTTTCACTCACTTTTAAAATGGCCATGGCAGGGTGAACCCAACTCTTAATGAATTCAGAGGTTAAACACGGCCTCGAACCAATATCTTATTCCTGTCATGACTTAGGTTGATCCTATTTACCAACCACTCTGTTCGGGCTGGATATGACACAAGGTCAATTTTTAAGCGGAGTTTAACAGGTTTGAATTCAGAGTTTTCCTTCTCCTCGACTAGTTGCCTCACCAAGGCTGAAGAACCCAGTCTGCCCTACTATTTACCCATAGCTGGAGGGAGAATAATTGGATTCATACCTTTCCCAAGGGTATTAGTACTATGTGAAATGCAATCAGTCTCGTCAATGATTTGAACTCATGTCGCCGTGTCCATTTCCTACGACGGTAACCATTACACCACGGGTACCTCCTTAGGTTGATGAGATTTTTATTTTATGTGATTTCTTTTGCAACTTGTATTCTCTGTTAAATATAGTAAATGTATTTTCAGTCTTTTTCAGGGTTTTTCAAAGTGATCCATAAACTCCTTGATGGATGTTTGTGTTTATGGCATAGCGACCCGTGTAGGTGATTTAAGGCCAAATCCGGTTCATACATATGTTATTGAATATGCTATTTGCAAACGCATAGCTTGTAGATAACATTTTTGAACGAGCCAAAGCAAATTTTTTTGCACACAGTTAAATGGTTTCAACTATTGCTATATACTACTAACAATTTAATTTAGCATCAGTCATTTGTTTGACTTCGGTTAAATGGATATACAAATGATTTGTATATGGCAGAAAATCAAACAATGCTCCCGGCATAAACAGAGGGTTGTCATCAAAATTTTGGTGGCTGAAAAGTGCCCACTATTTCAAAATTAATGATCAACGTGTGATGCGCACGGAGAACCATATAATCGTCAAAAAATGTTTACAAAGAGGCAAAAATATGGGTTTGCCACTACGAGCCCCAATCAGTCCATGAAGTGGAAACACATATTTTCCAGGTGCAGTAGTCAGTAAAGAAGTTGGTATTGACAATGTTCTGGGACATAAAAGAACCCATCATTATTGATTTTCTTCGATAGTGTGCCATTGTAAACAGTGCTTTTTTATTGTCATCTCTTTGGACAATAGTCACCTTATTTATTGAATGACTCTCGTATGATAAGTTTTCTGTATTTTATGAAAATGTTATTCTTGAAACGGAACCTTTTTTTTAAAAATCAACCCCTCTCATTATAGCATCCAGTGCAGCTAAAAAATATATTCAATTAATTCTGGAATAGTTCATAGGTAGTATATATATATATATATATATTCATCAACGATAGATTTGACCGACGCTAACTCCCAATTTAAAAACCTTTTAGAGAAACGAATATATTGAGAAATTAAATATAATTAGAGAGAATAAAGAAAAGAGTTATAGAGAATAGGGGAGGGAAGTTTGAGGGAAGATCTTGCAGATGACAGCATTTGGTCAGGGCAAACGACAGTTTTTAGTTTGTAGCAAAGACAACAGCGTTAGAAACACACTGACAAAAGAAAGGTGTCAGTTCTAATAAGCTTACCACATCTTTCGGAACCTATTGTAAATTGAATAATAATATCAATCACATACTAAACGAGTGCAGCAAATGAGAACAGAAAGAATATAAAACTAGACATAAGTTGGTGAGCAAGGCGATTCACTGAGAATTGTACAAAAAATTTAAATTTTACCCTACGCACAAATGGTATATGCACAACCCCACATCTGTCGTGGAGAAGGAGACACACAAACTCCTATGGGATTTTGACATACAAACGGATCACCTAATCCCGACCAGACCTTATAATAATCAACAACAACAACAACAACAAAAATGAGAACTTGCAAAATCGTGGACTTTTCTGTCCTGGTTGACCATAGAGTAAAATTGAAAGAAAATGAAAATAAGAATAAATACCTTGACTTTGCTACGGAATTGAAAACCTGCAGAACATGAAATTGACGTTTATACCAATTGTAATTGGCGTTTTTGGTACAGTCACCGAAGGGTTAATAAAAGGACAGGAGGACTTAAAAATAAGTGGACGAGTGAAGACCATCCAAACTTCTACATTTTTGAGATCGGCTAGAATATTGAGAAAAAGTTCTGGAGACTTGAGAAGACTTGCTGTCACTCAAACTTCAGTGAAAGAACATCAGCTAACGCTGATGTGAAAAAACTCCCGGGGAGTAAATAATATGAGACAATTTTGTTGCAATTCAAACATTTTTTGTTTGTTTGTTTGTTTGTTTGTTTGTCACTTTTACTGTTTGTTGCTTTTATTGAACCTTCGTTTCACTTAAAAATTTCGTTTGTTACTTTCCAATACGGACTCGGTAAGCATACCCTCTAACAAGCTCCATACAACCCCAACTACGATTAGTTAGGGGAAGAATTTCACATGACCAAAGAAGGTTTGTCCGTGACAAATACCTAGCTGTGGTTGGTAGTATCATGGTAGTTGGTGCACTGACATGTGATTGCTTCACTCCGCGTGTGATTTGAAAGCCGCACAGATAAACGTACGACGGAATCTAATTCGGGAAGTTATGGTTTAGGAGTTCAAAGTGGACCATAAAGCCGCGGAAGCAACTAAAAATATTCATTGTACGAAATGTGAAGACGCAATTGATCACAGTACAGTAACTGAATGGTTCGAAAAATTTCGTTTGGGTTGCCAGTACCTTCGACGATCAGGTAAGATTAGATAGAATTGTTATATAATTACGGAACGAGTTTTTGTATTAATCATTTTTCGTTAATTATATTTTATCATTCAGGTTGGTTGGGCTTTGAACTATTTGGTGCTTAGTATTGGGTACAGTATTAGTTCAGGTGCTTAGTATTGGGTACAGTTTATGCTCGCGCGCAAAGGATATGACAATCACAATTGTCATAATAAACCCCCAGATAAGAAAATGGGGCTGGAGCGTGAATGACGTCATGCCCAGAAGCGATGGTCCTGAGAATTTGAAGATTTTGAAAAAGAGTCAGTTGGGAGTTGACTTTGGGGCATGTAGGCAGACAGTTGGGTTGTCTGTCATTGAGGCAGACAGTTGAAGTTGAGTTCCGACCATGATATTGAGAAATTGAGATTGGACCACGAGATGTGTCCAGCGTTGGAGTCTTGTTAGCATTGTACAATTACGAAAGACTTAAGAATTGTCTCTCTCCTCGAGTCGAAGAACTGAAGTTAAGAAGTTAATAAAACGTTCGTATCAGAACAATTGAGTCGCCTGTATGTTGCATTTGTATTTGCCTATTTTCGCCCGCTTGTGTATTTGTATTGTGTGGTTTGCAAATGTATACGCATAGTATACAACAGAATACCGCGACTGTGATTCAAGCCATAAAGGTCAATTTGGTTAATAGTCCTCAGGCGAGCTCGGTGTCTCACAGTCCAGTGCGGTTCATTCCCTTTACGACCTCGAAAAAAGCATCTGGCATATTGCTGAATTGTACATCTTAGTAAAATATTGCAAAACTTCTGACTCATCCTAGTCTCTCTATCACATTCCTGTAAAATTCTGATTTTACTTTGGCTTTCATAATTAAACTTTTTGAATACAAGTATGGCACAACAGTAAATTTATCGACCCCCAAAATAAAGAATTAGGCTTTTTATTTTCTCTCATATTATCCTAGTTAGAAAAGAGGGATGGGCCCTTTTTTTTCACTACAGAAGACTATACGCATGAGCGTCTGCCTTACAAATTGGGAAAAATTGACAAAAGGATCTTTTCTATTAAAAAAAAATTGAATTGACGGGCTATTCAGAAAGCACAATGGATTGCAATTTGCTCACGACAGTTATAAATATAATTGTTTACTTACCCTTCAACGCAATGGCCGGCAGTCAGTACCCAGTTCGTATCGATCAGGACTCCTCCGCAGATGTGGCCGAATTTGACGGTCTGAAGGGATACTTGCCACGGCCATTCACCTTCATTCGCTTGAGAACCTCCAACAATATCTTTGGTCGGATGAATTCCACAGGGGTCTGAGGAAAGGAATGAAACTGAGAAGAATGTTACTAAATTTAGCCTAATTTGGCTCAAAGCCAAAATTATGATGCACCTTGTGAGACCTTACTGACAATAGTCTTCTAACCTGGCTTGTTAACCATTACAGAAAAGAGAGAGAGAGAGAGAGAGAGTGTGTGTGTGTGTGTGTGTGTGTGTGTGTGTGTGTGTGGATGAAAACGAATGACCGAGTGAAAAATAGTGAACGAAAACGAGACACAACGACAAAGAGAGTGAAGAAAAAAGAAAGGCAGAGAGTGAAGAAAAAATTGTGACATAGAATGAAGAAAAAAAGGGAGACATAGAATGAACAAAAAGAGAGAACAACACAGAAAGAGAGGGCGAAAAAGAAAGACAGCGTGAAATAGTGTAGACGAGAGAGAAAGGGAGAGAGAGAGAGTGAACCGCAGAACAAAAGCAAGAGACGAAGCAAAAGACAAAAGAAAAAGAGAGATGAAGGCAAGGAAGGTGAAAGAAACAGAAAGATGAACAAGGTAGAGTAGAGAAGATGGAGAAAGAGAAAAAGAAAGAAACAAATAAGGAAATAAAGGAGTAAGAATAAGAATAGAATAACAATTTCAATTTTTTTTAAAAAGAAAAGAATGCCACTCACGTTTTACTTTTGTATGTTTAAACTTAAGACAAACTGACTTCTCAAATCTATGGAGTCGATTAAAACAATAACGGAATACAAGGCAATTTTCTTTTGTGGGCCAACGATATCTGCAGATATAGCAGCCTCGACTGCGCCTACAACGACCTACTTCTCTTGTCACGGACAGTTGAATTCCAGACAGTATTACCAGAAACAGTATCCACACCACAATCCGAGCAGCCATCACAATATCTTTATGGTATAAATCCGGTGAAAAATAAAATTTCAAGCGCTGTCTGAGGTTGATCTTTTCTTGGTGACGTGTTTAAGATGTTTACATATGTTTTTGTTTTGTTTTGTTTTTTGTAATTATATGTATATTAAGAATTTTATCCTGATCGGACTGTCCTTTGTTGTCGTTATATGACAACAGGTGGGAAGAATCTTTTCATTTTTTGATTGAAGAAAATGCTATTCAAAAATTATGTTTTTTAAGATAATGATTAACAACACTTCATCTAAAAAATAATTTTAAAAAATGATACTATTAATAATACCAGTGTAAAAAATATAGATATGACGCCGAGAAATTAAGGTCTACTTTTACACGTTTAAGTTTAACTTCTCAAAACCTTCGCGTGTCAGTTGGTAGAATTGTTGAAATCTTTATCCAGGCCTCTTCGAAGTAAAGGGGATGTGTGTTTGATTGTCATCAAAAACTTTCCAATCTGTGTTGCTCCTTGCTGTCATAGATTGAGTCGCAATAAGAAGTAACTAAAGAATAAAAAGAATTAAACACTAGTCAAAATTAACGAATGATAATGCTTCATTTATTTTTTTTAAATAAATAAAAGATTTTTGAAAAAAATAACAACAACAAATGGCACAGAAAGAGATCGAGAAACTAAGTAAGGGATGTGGGTTTATAGGTTTGATTTGAACTTTAGAACCAAATAAACTTCTAAATAAGCCATCAGAATTTTTATCTAAATGTAGGCATAGAAACAAATTCCTTCTAAGCCAAATAAAAACCAATCATTACAAAAATTAATTAAACTAAATTACAAAGTAAAAAAGAATAACTCAAAGAGGTCATAGGAAAAAGATGATAGAAATTTGGGAAGCTGCTGCTAACTTCAATACAAGCCAAAAATTTGCAGACCAAGCAAGGATGATTTTAAAGAAAAGGTGGGTTTTCCGACCTTTTACTCCAGTAAAAGACTAACAGTTAAAACTGGTGTAAAAAAAACAAACTCGCAACCTGTGAAATAATATTAATACTAGTCATTATAATAATTGAATGAATAAATATAATCACGTAAATAAACTAGATAGCTCTGTCCTAAAATGCCTTACAAACAAGATTACTCTTCCTATCACGTCCCACACAACAGTATTTAAATGGATTCTTACCATATGGGGACCTCTTGGTCTAATAACGACATAGGTGAGAAACTGACTGTTATCAAAAACAGTCAACTCTGTGTCTACCCTGTTGAAACTTTATATACTCAAAAACACATAATTACACACACTGGGTATTTCAGAAATATTGATAGTATTTCATAATTTAATAATTAGACCAATTTTCATTCAAATGATCTCAAATGTGTAGAAACAACTCAAAATCGTATGTGTTATGCTATCTTTTTCTTTCTTTTTTTTAGAAATAAAAATGCCATTCACTGGGGGAAAAGAAAAGCCGTTTAAATGTTAAACAGAATTTTCAGTTGTATCTCAAATGATATCGAATTTTTTTAAACACTATATATAATTAGTTTTAATAAGGTACAGATAGATACAGTGAGTAAAACTTGAACTTTTCATCTGGTTTGTTCGGCGAAAGTTTGCGGTAATTCAGAGGGCCTACCTTTCCCGAACAAAAAGAATCAGACAGATTATAATAATCTTTTGTCTTTAAGATTGATTATTGTTCTTTGTGCTTTGAGAATGTATTATAAGTTTTCCCGGTAAATATGCATCACATAATAGAATTAAATTAAAGTCTTAAATCTATTCGTTCGTACAACAAGATGAAATATAATGTCCGATAGAGAAAACAGACATTTTTTCTTTTCTTCTTCAATTGGCAAAATCCTTAAGATGACTTGTAGTTTTGGTTCGTAAAAAAAAGACAAACCAAAAATGAACAACTGAAACTTTCTTATCTAAATCACCGGATGATTCACAGTGATACACAGTTTTAAATAAAAACGTACAGTTTTGTCTTCAAAATATCCTTAAATTTTACCAGTAAATGTTCAATATTTCCAAAATTTCCTGACAACGATTTAAAAATTGAACCCGACGGCATTTCATTAGCTTTTTTCTCGCCCTGTAAGCAGGCCTTAGAATATGCTGACTGTATCCCCTGCAGAGGAACCCCTCCACCTTAAAAAAATATAGTGGTGAAGTTTGCGTTCTGGAGCTCTTGAGAGAGTGGATTCAGTTCTTCATTGCCATTACTCCCAGGTCCACTCTGACCCGGAGGGGTAATACTCGTTAGGATCTCATCTATAGTTCAATATTCAGTAGGAATATTTGATACCATATAAGATTATTCGTCTAAATAACAATTACTTGAAGCTATAATTGCTTTAGATGGATTATTATTATCATTATTATTATTATTATTATTATTATTATTTACATGGGGCCATTTAACTATGTGCAAACAAATGATTTATGAAATAGAGATGACTGAAACCATAAAATTATTAGTATTTAATAGGAATACTTGATATTTATAACTGTGTGCAAACAAATGATTCCGTTCAATGAAAACTGGTTTTCTTTTCTTGTTGCAGACCATGTACTAGTTGGCCAGTCGTGTACAAATCCCAAGAGCGATAGGAGCCTTCTATCATGTCTGAAAGTGACACAATGTTCAACGAGCGAGCTCGGAGATGCACCGTTGTACAAGTCATGCTCTCTACCGATCCAAGTTATGACAACAGGACCATTGCCAGCACCCTCAAAATGCAAATCCGGACGGTTCAACGTTTGAGGGCACAGTTCAACGCATCGGAAGACCCTTTGGAGGTGGCGGAGCGGAAGGTCACCGCCAGGAAGACCCAGGAGTTCATCGAAAAGGTCCAGGCAATCATTGATGAAACTCCCCAGCGGCCTATTCGGCTGATTGCCAGAGATTTAGGCGTCTCACACACAATTGTGAATGCATGTGAAGGAGGATTTGAAGTGTAGGTCCTACAGGCGCCAGACAAACCAGATCTTGACTGAGAAGACAAAGAACCTCAGGCTAATCAAGTCTGTCAGGCCCCTTTCGTCCTCCGACCAGAACCCGCTGGACTACTTCGTTTGGTCATACGTAGAGAACACCACCTCCCACAACACCAAAGCCAAGTATTTGTCGCTGCCTCCCACCAGACACGACTTGACACAAGGTCAAAAGCCCGAATGCCGATTAAAGTGGGGATAAAGGGGAGGGGAGGTCGGGAACGAATCGAGACTCGAACCCTGCTTGTCTGTGCTGCTCATCGGCTCACTTAGTGCAATGTGAGCCTGATGAGGCAAGCAGTTTCACGAACCCAAATGTGGGCCCGGGCACGTATGCCAGTTAACGGCTTAAACTAGACGCATGGTCTAGTGCCGTGCATGGGGGACAAAGGAGACAAAAGTGCAACTCGCCCACCCGAAGGTAGCCTAGTCGAAACTAGATGCCTAATTAAAGGCCCCAAGTCTGCCATTGTTCCTTTTCCAGGGCCACGCTCCGAACCGAAGTCCAGAACAGGCCCCGGGGCGCTCGCCGGGGGAACACCAAAGCCAGCTTGATCGCCGCCATCTACCGAGTATTCGCCGAGCTCCCACCGGCGCTTGTGGAAAAGGCATGCTCTCAATCACCGAGGCGGTGATTGAGGCTGAAGGCGGCTACATTGAATAAAAGTCAGCTCAACTAAATAATCAAGTTAGCTGAATTGATTTTTTCAATAAAAGTTTTAAAATAAAGCTGTAGTGTTGTTTTCTTTAGGACGACTATTTTATCGTTTCACCCTGTGCAATTAAGTGTAATGAAACAATGAAATAGAAATAGTTATTTGAAACTATATTATTGCGTACAAATTGTTAATATCAGATGAGAATATTTGATATCGTACAATTGTAAATTATTTGTATTAAGAATAGTTACTTCAAGCTATTACTGTTTCCCAAGGACTATTGTTTGTTACCCAAAACAATAGAACTGTGCACAAACAAATGACTAATTACTTGAAACTACACCGGGCCATTGGCCTAATGAGTAGAGTGTTCGCCATTGGTCCGTCAAACTAAAGACTCAAAAATGCTACTTGATGCCACCTTGCTTAATGCTCAGTATTATAACGTAAGGATCAAGGGTAAGTGGAGCAATCCAGGGCCCTCTCCTATACCTCGGTGTAGTTGCTATTGAAAAAGGAGCCATCGGGTCACTCTCGGCGAAGGTCGATAACTTTACTTTATCAAGGGTAAAGTGGAGCAATCCAGGGAATGGAGCAGGGACTTCCTGTACACCTCGGTGTAGTAGCTATTGAAAAGGGAGCCTTCGGGTCACCCTCGGCGAAGGTCGATAACTTTACTTTACCAAGGGTAAAGTGGAGCAATCCAGGGCCTTCCTGTACACGTCGATGTAGTAGCTATTGAAAAGGGAGCCTTCGGGTCACCCTCGGCGAAAGTCGCTAACTTTACTTTATCAAGGGTAAAGTGGAGCAATCCAGGGCCTTCCTGTACACGTCGATGTAGTAGCTATTGAAAAGGGAGCCTTCGGGTCACCCTCGGCGAAAGTCGCTAACTTTACTTTATCAAGGGTAAAGTGGAGCAATCCAGGGCCTTCCTCTACACCTCGATGAAGTAGCTTTTGAAAAGGAAGCCTTCGGGTCACCTTCGACGAAGGTCGCAAACTTTATTTACATAATTATTTGTATTAAACCGGAATACTTAAAACCATACAACTGTGTGCAAAAACTCAGAAGAAAGAACCACCCAAAAAATGTAAATGTAAATATAAATGCACTATGACAACGTTTTGGCCGATATGTCCTTCAGCCTTTTCAGGTGTTTCATATCGAACTCGGGTGCCTACACAAAACCTCGAACTGAACTCGTTATTTAACCCAAGTGGTTTGATTGTCTTAATTCCGTTACCCATGAGCGGGTCTAAGTGTTCCTTATTATTTACCAGTCATTGGGATTGAACCTGCAACCACCAGATGATTTCCCTCAGAAGCACTTTTCAATCAAACGGCTTTATCCACTGCGACACGTGTCCGGTTCTATGTTAATAGAATCTCAAAGATTCGTAGACCTACTGTCAAGTTATGATAAAATAAAATAATACGAATGGGTTGACATGCTGTTAAAAGTAAGCAATCATGGAAACTATTTAATTATTAGCATTACTTAGTTTGTTTTGTTGTTTAATAACATATCAACCTTCTTGGGTTATTCTGTGCTAAATCTATTCTTCTAGAAGAGCAGTAGTGGTAGTATGTAACCCATGGCTTGGAAGTCAAGCGGGTTTATGCTTTTCCCAAGGGTATTTGCCCGAGAGTGAATGTAATTGCGCGACTGGAGTTTGACCTCGCTTAATACGTATTAGTATTTGATAAAAATACTTGAAACCATACAACTATGGGAAAACTATTTGTATTAGGAATATTTGATTGGTTTAGTATCTTTCTTTTAATAGTATATTATTTAATAACAAACTCATAGGTTATTTAATGCCAAAGACATTCTTGTATAAAGAGAGATGTGGTACTATTTAACAAATAGAGAAGTATTTGATATATAACTGAAGAAACAACAACAAAAAATGCAAATGAAAGAAATACTGTAACCTCAAGACATAAAATAACCCAAACAGGTTCACATGCCGTAAAAATCAATCAATCATTACCTTTTTTCCCCCGTTTTTTCGAGATGGGGATTGAGCTGTGTATCTAGTGATTGCGGCCGGGCAGCTGTTTTCCGTCTATCATTCTTAGATTCTCCTCGTTCATTTTTATAAAGACTGGGAACGCGATATAACCCACTTATTGACTCCCTTCAACAAACAATCATCTCCAATTTCAGAGGACGAAAATCCAGTGATAATAATTCGAAAGTGAAATCTTCTAAATCGAGGAGCGTCTTCGTCGGAGTGAACAATGGCAAAGTAACCGGATGGAGCGATTTCATAGGGGAAAGCAACAATATGGCGTTTTAGGGATCGGCTGAAATCAAAGAAATAAAAGCATAATTTATTCAGAACACGTAAATGAGTAGGGAAGTAATTATACATTATATATGTATAGCACACGTACGGTTGGTTGGTTGGTTGGGGTCTTATGGCATATCAACCCTTGTAGGTTATTTAATGTCAAATCTTGTTTATACATATGTATATTAAATATATATTATTTGTAAACGAATTGTTTGAGGGTAATATTTTAAATAAGCCTGAGTTCAAAGCTAAATGGTTTCAAGTATTTCTATCTAACACTAATAATTCTATTTAATATCAATCATTTGTTTGCACATAGTTTCAAGTATTGCTACGTAACTAACTATACTATTCAACATCTGTCCTTTGTTGGCACACAGTTAAATAGTTAAATAATTCTATTTGATCCATAGACGGGACTCTAACAGGTACTACCTCTCCATGTGAGAGTGAACATGGGAGTAATGGAAATAAAGAGGTATTCTATATTCTCAAAAACCCAAGGCTGAAGCCTTACCTTCAGATGGTTTAGTGCCATATCCAGGACACTCGTTGAGTGTAGGGTCATATATATACATATATATATATATATATATATATATATATATATATGTACATTCATCGTGTAAAAATATATATATGTACATTCATCGTGTAAAAATGAACTGTGTGCAGAAGTATCAAGTGAAAAACCAATTTTCAACTGTAGATTCGATCAATAAAAGAGCAACAGGGAATTATTCTCAAGCTGTTTTAGTACTATAGTATGGCTGCACTCCTAGGAGACAAACTAGATTGGAACTACACAAAGACGTGATGTTTTGAACAAATCGTGGAAATAGCACCCTACAAAATTGCAGCTGTACAGCCATTTACGACTTAACTCTCAAACTATTCCAGACAAACAATAATGGCTGGACACTAGTGAGGAATTAAGGACATTTTCCATAAGTAACGTTTTTTAATGGACTCCTACACATGGACAGCGTTGGCCGACCAGCAAAAATTTATATTCATTGGCACAGTGCAAACTCAATGCGAACATCGTGTGCCGTCAAGAGGACTCATCAAGTGCGGTGGTTGATAGGGACGGAGGGCGAGAGAAAGTCAAGAAATACATGCAGTCAGCACGCATAGATGATGGTAATGATGATGATGATGGATCAGGATAATCATTTGGGCCCAAAAAAGATTGGTGTCTTACTCCACCCAATAACCATTCATTCGGTTCGGATATGGACAATTTTAAGCAGACATTAAGAAAATATTGCGAAATAATTACGTAATATATAATTAGAAAAATAATACTAATTCGTATGTACTTGTATGCCAAAACATTCTCGGTGCCGGTGTACAACACCATCTCAAAATATATTGAACGGGCTCATCGCTCCGTATGAGCAGAATGTAACACAAGGTCAATTTTAAGCGGAGTAAAGCTGGTTTCAATTCAGAGTTTCCCTTCCCCCAGAAATGGTTGTCTAACAAAGCGAAAGAACACAGTCTACCTGACTATTTTCCAATAACTGAAAAAAGAAAAGATGGACACATGCCTTTCCCAAAAGCATTAGAGAGAAGACAAATCCAAACATGATCATCCAAGATTTGAACCCTGGACGACGAGCCTATTTCCTTATATCAGGTACTGTAAGTACCATGAGGCTTGTATACCAGACTAAGCAAAGTTTAATAAACAACAGATTATGATTAGAAAAATAATATACCAGACTAAGCAAAGTTTAATAAACAACAGATTATGATTAGAAAAATAATATTAGAAAAAGGAATATTTTCTTAATATCATTTTAATAATAATAGTTTATCATTTTCTGATTATTATTTTTAATTTACCATTTTTTGATATTATTTCTATAAATATTGTACGAAAAGCACAAATATTAAATAAATTGAGTAATTGATTTTTTTTCTTTATAAAAAAAGCCTTTTATTTGTTTTTGTAGGGGAAAACCAAATACATAAAATTAAATTTCTATGACTTAAAATATTTCAATTATTGTCTTCATCTTTATTGTTATACTCACAACGTTTTGGCCGATATATCCTTCAGCCTTTTCAGGTGTTTCATATCAAACTCAGGTACCTACACAAAACCTCGAATTGAACTCGTTATTAATCCAAGTGGTTAGATTGTCTTAATTCCGTTACCCATGAGCGGGTACAAGTGTTCCTTATTATTTACCAGTCGTTGGGATTGAATCTACAACCAGCAGATGGTTTCTCTCAGAAGCACTTTTCAATCAAACGGCTTTATCTATTGCGACATGTGTCCGGTTCTATGTTAAGAGAATCTCAAAGATTCGTAGACTTACGGTCAAGTTATACTGAAAGTACCTGTTTTTGTCAACTCATCGAAGTTAAGGAGTGATGAGCCCGCTCTATTTTGAGATGATGTTGTACACCGGGACCGAAAATGTATCGGCATACAAGTACATACGAATTAGTATTTCACAGGAGAATGCTAAGAATTAGTATGACAGAGACGGTTCACGTAAATTTCTCGGCATGTCTCGTAACATACTAAGCTTTTTGATTGGATGTGGCACAAAACCGTATGCCTATTATACTCGAACTCATACATGAAGGTTTGATAGACAAGCTTGATAACCATTACACCACTCGGGGCGCCTACGTCTCCGTATGTCTTGTAATTTACGAAGCTCTTTGTTTCGATGTGGCACAAGGCCGAATGAATGGAGCACCCGATGAGACTTGAGCTCACTCGTGCAGGCTTGCTAGTCAAGCTTGCTAACCGTTACACCAACCGAGGCGCCTACGTCTCCGTATGTCTTGTAATTTACGAAGCTCTTTGTTTCGATGTGGCACAAGGCCGAATGAATGGAGCACCCAATGAGACTCGAGCTCACTCGTGTAGACTTGCTAGTCAAGCTTGCTAACCATTACACCAACCGAGGCGCCTAGGTCTCCGCATGTCTTGTAATTTACGAAGCTCTTTTTTTCGATGTGGCACAAGGCCGAATGAATGGAGCACCCAATGAGACTCGAGCTCACTCGTGTAGACTTGCAAGTCAAGCTTGCTAACCATTACACCAACCGAGGCGCCTACGTCTCCGTATGTCTTGTAATTTACGAAGCTCTTTTTTTCGATGTGGCACAAGGCCGAAAGAATGGAGCAACCAATGAGACTCGAGCTCACTCGTGTAGGCTTGCTAGTCAAGCTTGCTAACCATTACACCAACCGAGGCGCCCACGTCTCTATATTTCTGTCCCCACTGCCCTAAACAGCAGTAAACAAGTTGTCATGGACTAGTTCAATTACTCCCAGAAAAGGTACGATAGGTTAGTCCACAACAGATGCGTAACCATTTAGGAACAGCTGGTAGTGCAAGCACCCTAAGGTTTGTGCATCAGATTAACCAAAGTTTAATAAATTACAGGGATTCATGCTAAGATATTTTATCATTGATTCATTTGAGGCCACCTCGATAATGAGACTTTCGGCCTTCGGGTACGGCCCCAATTGCCCGACCCCTTAGTCCGCCTCTGACATGCATACACACTGATAGCGTAAGTTGGTTTAATCGTGTGGGCGCAGCTGATGTAGCGTGTCTTGGATAGGAATAGCCTGGCAGAGCCCATTCTTCTCCAGATTAACAACTGAATTGAATTCAGAGGTTTCATTCTTCTAGACTGGTTGCCATACCAAGTCACACTGAAAGCACAGGTTCTAGTCAGATCATCGAAGTTAAACAAAGATAAGCCCATCCTATTTTGAGATGATGATAATGATGATGAATACTCACATGAATCAGAATAGTCATCTGGGTCCATAGGCAAAAAAGATTGGTGTCTTACTCCACCCAATAACCATCAATTCCGTACAGATATGGATAATCTTAACCAGACATTAAGAAAATATTACGAAATAATCAAGGAATACATAATTAGAAAAAAAATACTAATTCGTATGTACTTGTATGCCAAAACATTCTCGGTGCCGGTGTACAACACCATCTCAAAATATATAGAACGGGCTCATCGCTCCGTATGAGCAGAATGTAACACAAGGTCAATTTTAAGCGTGACACAAGGTCAATTTTAAGCGGAGTAAATATGGTTTCAATTCAGAGTTTCCCTTCTTCCAGAAATGGTTGTCTAACAAAGCGAAAGAACAGTCTACCTATTTTCCCATAACTGAAAACGGGTTCATGACTACCTGACTATTTTCCCATAACTGAAAACGGGTTCATGACTACCTGACTATTTTCCCATAACTGAAAACGGGTTCATGTAGAACAACGTTTTCCCAATTGACGAGTGCGAAGCATTTTCTTAAAAGATTTTCATGCACATGTCACAGCTGTTGAGAGTATAAGTCTCCTTTGAGTATCTGATTGTGGATTAAAAACTAAAAAAAAAAAAAAAATGATAATACCCCCATACACACAGCATAAATTTTCTTCCATGAAGCTTCGCCTTACGGATAGATTGTAGAGATTCATCCAAGCGAAATTCACGACTTTTTACGCTGAACATTGTCATAAAAGATCCATTTTTCGTCGTCTGCAATGATATTCAAGAGAAACGGGTCATTTCTCTGCCTATGGATATGAGATCTTCTTTATTCTTCTCATTAAGAGTATGAGAAAACCAAACGCCCAGCTTGCTCACTTTTCCAATCATTTTCAAGTGGTGGCAGATGGGGGATTGGGATCAAGTACTTTTGCACGGCTTGCATTCCATCAATTCTCTTAAAAGCATCTTGGGTTCATTTCTCAGTGGCGTATCACCAGAACGGACCTTTGAATACCAGTTTCGGACTTGGTGGTCAGTTATAATACATTGACCACAAACAGTAGAAGTGTTCTTAGCTGTTTTTGTAGAATTTTTGTTATTATGAACCAGCTAGAATATTATAATTCCATTATGCACTTTCAGTCGCTCCATTTTTAAGACCTGAAATCATAGATCAAATTATGATGTAGATACTCTTTCACTACTGAAATAAGAATGACCGATGGCAGCACTCTTTAAACAGGTACTTTCTTGTTGTGTTTAAAGTACTGGAACTTTGAAAGTTCGTAGTTACTCAACATAATATTTATGAAGGTTAGCTTAATCTGAAACCAGACCCCATTAATGAAGTTTTCAGTGAAGATCGAACTCATGATACTAACTACTGCGTAATTATAGACGCTTTACAGGTTGGGAAAGTTAAGAATTCATCTGAGCTCTCTAAGAGAAGGAAAACTCTGAATTCAAATAAACATTATTTCGCTTAAAAATTGACCTTGTGTCACATGCAGCTCGAGGTGGAGGGGTTGGGTAAATATATATACATCATTCTCAGGTAAATAAATCAGGCTATTGTTGCTAGCATTAGACTGGTATACAGAAAGCAAATTGGAGACATACGAAAGTCGGAAGATTATGTTGCGTCAGTGTTTTAGTTGGTCTTGAAACAGTGAGATATACACAACCCCCCTTTACTTCAGTGAGAAATACACAACCCCCTTTACTTCGAGGTTGACCACTGTAAATGATTTTTTTTTCTTTTACTTAGTTATCAGTGACGGAAATATGGAGTCTTGCAAATAGCGAATGTCGGTCAAGGCTTTCGGACACTGATAATAAATTCTAGTCAGGACTTTGGTCTAACGTTCAGTAAGAATAAACAATCTGAAGTATATTCACGATTTCATTCATCTGAACACCTGTTTGACAAATTGAAAAATTGCCGACAAACAGAACAATTGAGTTAAAATGAGTTTTTTTTTTTTTTGTTACTACGTGAATAAATATAACAGAAGAAAAAAAGAAGGAAAAAAAACAGGATCTTAATTGAAAGGTTGGTCACATGTTTTCCTTCCTGAAAAGGTATAAAAACCACCAAACTTCACGTTCCCAACGATCTTGTTTGGCGTGAAAGTCTTGTCGTTAATGTCCTATAGCGCCAATTTGCGAAATGAGATCAGCGATCAGCATCCGGGTTATACCTCATGAAAACTGATAGATTCTGAAATCCATTAGTGAGATTTTTAAAATTCTATTAACGCCATAAAGACAGGAGATGGGAAGAATGAGTGAAGCAAGGAGAAAAAAAAAACAATAGAAAAACACCCACATCATCAAGAAGTCACACAGACAACACAGAGTTCCCTCTCTCTCTCTCTCTCTCTCTCTCTCTCTCTCTCTCTCTCTCTCTCTTTCTTTCTCTCTCTTGCCATCCAACTCTACCATCCATCGCTCCAGACAGGTCCTCTATGTCCACACACAGCTGATGTACATGTCTTTGCTGCTCGACCAACACTGGCGTGTATGTGTAGAAATCCATTAGAGAATGTCGCTTATGAGTTATGCTTTGCTCTGTTGGAGAAGCAAAGAACGTCTCGTTCGTCTTACTTGGATGGTTTGTGAGATGGGAGATAGGTAGCTGTACAGCTGTTGATTTATTTTGATGCTGCTTCAAGAAGTTGTTCAAGAAAACTTGCAGCATTTTTGTGTAGTCCTCATCTAGCTTTTTTCTATGTGTTTTATTAACGTCGATGTGGTGCATCCATTAAATATTACAGACACAGCTCT
>CAUZXS010003499.1:55000-57500 GCA_963585895.1 Sepioteuthis lessoniana
TTTTTGGAGGTAAATATATTATTTTTGAGAAATATCTAGTCGATTTTTAAGGTACTAGGAGGTCGATTTTCAGTTTGGCTAACGTTCCCTGTTCGAAACAAAGTCTAGAGTAATAACAGTATCGCATTCGAGAAAAATAATATATATATATATATACTAGTAAGAGAGAGATATGAGTGAAGGTATAAATAGAGATAGACGTTTGAGGGTAAAAAAAGAGATATGAGGGAGGGTGGAAAGAGAGGGAGATATAGTTGAAGGCGAAAAGAGATGATGTATAAGTTTTTAAAAATGAGCTGGATCAAGAAACGAGATATTTTTTATTGTTTTTTTTTTTTTATTTTAATGGACTCTTTGAACAAGTCCAGGAAGCAACACCTAATAAAACAGCAGCTGTACGGACACTTGCCTCCCATCTTGCAAACAATCCAAAATAAGACGATCAAGACATGCTTTGCACTGCTGGGGAAACAAGGACAAACTCATAAGTGACGTTCTCTTATGGAATACAACACATGGACGTAGCAGGGTGGGCCGATCAACAAGGAATTAGATACATCAGCTCTGTGCGGAAACTGAGCGCAGTTTAGAGAACCTGTCTGTAGCGATGGATGATGGGAGAGATGGGGAGAGAGAGAGAGTCAACGTACTTCATGCTCTCAGCAAGACTTGATTATATATATATATATATATATATATATATATATATATCAAAGATTTATTCATGATGGAACTATAAGCATTAAAAAATTTTTTAAAATACAGGTGACAAGCTAGCAAACCTGTTTCGTCCTCACTCAACAGAGCTAAATCGAGGAAAATATCCGTTAGAAAAAAATATCGAAAAGATATATTGTATTGGAGACTATATCGAAATAATATTAAGTGCGAGCCGACATTCCCTCTTTTTAAGGAGAGACGGCCTAGCGGAAAATATGAATATTCTCCAATACTTTCAGATGAAAAGAAGAATGTGACTTACTAAATATAGAGAAGTCCACACTAAACTTCTGAGCAAGATCACAATTCTTTCTGAGGTGTTCTACAATTGAAGACCAATATGTGTTCCTAAGATTATATATATATATATATAGCATTGTTCCAGTACAGCAAATTGCATACGGATAGATACAAACATACATACGATCACTGGGTGTGAGGGTAGTTGAAGGGCGAAGTTTATCAAGTTCAGCGAGCAGATCATTCATTTGTATGTACGTACTGATTGCGATTCTCACTAAGTGTCCCTATAGGGACACTATAAGGATGCAGAGCGTAACGGTTATCGTCGCAGGTAATGAAATCAGTGATTTGAGATTAAAACATGGACGAGATTGCTTGTGTTTCACTTCACGCTAATGGCATCAATCTATCCGTTCTCCACCCCAGCTATGAGTACATGGAAGTGCAGATTAAATTCTGTAGATAAGGCCAAGCAAAAAGTTTAGCAGAAGGAAAAATCTGATTTCAAACCAACTGTGCTCCGCTTAAAAATTGGCATCCACTCCGCAGCGGAAAAACATTGGGTAAACATATTTGATATATAACTAGCCCCGACCGGCATTTTTTTTTCCTAAAATGAAAATTCATATCAATGATAAGAGTGGGGTATGAAGGGGATTCTCATAGAAATACCACACAAGTGCATCACGACATATCAAACAAAGAGTTTACATGTTAAACACAGAGAAAAGGGGATACCTACTACAGATTTAAAGTTATTTTACGATAAAAAAATCAACACATATACTTATATATATATATATACTTATACATATATACTTATATATATATATATATATACACATACTTATATATATATATATATATACATACTTATATATGTATATATATACTTATATATATATACTTATATATATATATATATATATATATACTTATATATATATATATATATATACTTATATATATATATATATATATATACTTATATATATATATATATATATACTTATATATATATATATATATATATACTTATATATATATATATATATACTTATATATATACTTATATATATATATATATATATACTTATATATATACTTATATATATACTTATATATATACTTATATATATACTTATATATATATATATATATACTTATATATATATATATATATATATATATACTTATATATATATATATACTTATATATATATATATATACTTATATATATATATATACTTATATATATATATATACTTATATATATATATATACTTATATATATATATATATATATATATATATATATATATATATATACATACTTATATATATATATATATATATATACTTATATATATATATATATATATATATACTTATATATATATATATATATATACCATATATATATATATATATACTTATATATATATATACTTATACTTATATATATATATATACTTATATATATATATATATACTTATATATATATATATACTTATATATATATATATATACTTATA
>CAUZXS010003499.1:62500-64092 GCA_963585895.1 Sepioteuthis lessoniana
CTTGGTCAGGTGTATTTGCCAGTATCGCTATGTCATCGGCGTAGTCGGCGTCGGTAATTGTTGTTGCGGGATATCTTCTGCTTTTTTTCTTCGTCAGTTCGAAGCCATTCTCTTTGATTTTGTCAATCGATGTTCTAAGTACGTAGTCTAGACAAATGATAAAGAGATACGGAGCCAGCGTGTCCCCTTGTAGTACTCCTGCTACAATGTCGAAGTATTCTGTGTCTCCATCTGGTGATCGTACTTTTACTTTAGTGTTTCTATAGAGAATCGTTATTGCCGCTACGGTTTCTTTAGGTATGCCGTACGCTAGTAGGATTTGTTCCATCTTTCCTCTGTGAATGGAGTCGAAAGCCTTGGTAAAGTCGACAAATATTAATGTCGCTTGTAGGTTCTTTGCCCGTACACCTTCAAGGATTCTGCGGATGGTTAGTATTTGTGAGGTCGTAGATCTATTTCTTCGGAAGCCATTTTGGTTTTTTCTAAGTATGTTGTCGATTTTGGGTTCTATGCGGTTTCGTAGTAGGGCATTGTAGATTTTGGCAGCTATGGATGTAAGTGTTATGCCTCGGTAGTTTTTGGCTAATCCGAGGTCCCCCTTTTTAGGGAAGGGGAGTATGCATCCCTTCGTCCATCTATCTATCGGATTTTGATTGTATACTGCGTTGCAGTGTCGGAGCAGTATGTCGTCGAATTGTCTGGTCTTCCATACTTCCGGGGGAATTTCGTCCAGTCCTGCAGCTTTCCTATTTTTAATTTTTCTGAGAACCGAGTCGAGTTCTCCTTGTGTGAACGGTCCAAGTTTAATGTCTAATTGTTTGCTAATTATTCTGGTGATTGGTTCATGCGTTATTTTTGGTGGGTTTCCAAGTAAGTTTTCGAAGTGCTGTTTCCACAGTTTTATTCTTTCTTGTTGGTTTGCTGCTTTAAGTTTTGCTTTGGCTGTGTTCTTTCTTCTGCTCACTTCGTTTATTGTTTGCCAGGCAATTCTAGATTGTCTATCTTCTACCGAGTCTCTAATCTTATCTATCTGATTTTGAATGTATTCTGTCTGTTCCTTTATATATATGCCTGCTAATTGATATTGTGCCGTTTTTAGTTTTAAGGCATTTGTGTTTGTTGGGTTTTTTCGATAGTTTTTGGAGGCTGTTTTCACTAGTGCACGTTTTTCTCTCACCGCTAAGGTTTCCTATGGGACTCTATATTTAGTTTTAATTTTTGTTGGAATGTATTTTGCTGCTGCCTCAAGGTGTGCATTGACGAAATTTTCGTATTCGTCGTTTGGTGTACTTTTTTCCGTCTTTTCTTGTAGTGTTTCGAATCTGTTTCTTAATTCTAATACGTATTTATCTCTGACATCTTTGTTGTTTAATAGGGCCCAGTCATAGTGTTTGGTGGTCGCTGTTCGTTTGTCGTTTTTTCGTAGGCTTAACCGTATTTTCGCTGTGACTATTCGGTGATCGGTGGACACACCCTCAAAAGAGGAATATGCCTCGCAATTCAATGCACTATTCTTCCATTTTTTGTTTATAAGGACGTAGTCTATCTGAGCTTTAGTATTGTTTGCGTACGTGTATGTCCATAGTTTGCCC